>OZ038486.1:135743464-135838464 GCA_964036315.1 Acanthosepion esculentum | reverse complement strand
TGCTCCTCACACTGCTAATGTTACCATGGCGTAACTCCGTGAAAAGTTTGGGAAGCGTCTCATCAGCCGCAAAGCTGAAGTGGAATGGACAACTCACTCTCGTCTTCCTATGGGGGTTCCTCAAGGAAATCATCTACCAGGGTAACCCTCGTACGAATGAAGCATTTAAGTCAGCCATCATTTTTAAGATTCGAGCGATCACACAAGAAGAAATATGCATGCGTTATCAACAACTCTGCATTGAACAGCGCCTTCAGCTGAACCGGGTACATATAGAGCGTGTACTTTAGGGCTCTTCCTTATATTTTTGGATCATATTTGAGACTAAATGGTTGCAGGTCCTAAAATGTTATCCTTTTACCTTTCAATAAATGTAATTTTCATTACTCTATTATTTGCGATCCTAGATTTGTGTCCGATAAATTTTCTTTCAAAAATTGTGAAACATCCTTTATACGTACGTCCAAAAATGAATAAGGAAAATTAAAAAGTAAATAAATAAATGCGTAAGTGATTCCTGGTTTTCAAATAAGTAGTAGGCATCCGTTTCTATCGCGAGATAAATGTGGCGTCCCGTTTGGTCAAAATCGAACACTTTGGTGGTGAGACTCGTGTTACCGCTCCGGGTTGCAGGCCTGGGCGAAGGTAGATGGAAGCTACATGACATCCACCCACCTCTGTGTCGCACCGACAAGATCGATTACACAGAATACAGGACATTATCTTTGGGGCCGTCTTGACAGCATGAGTTGCCGGAAATTTGTCAACCTTTTTGTTTCACTCCAGTTCTTCAGACTGGATTTACTTCCATAGCTTTTTCCGTATTAGGATATAACCGCAAGGTAGTGGGCGTTTAAAATAAGGCTTTCCCATCCCGTAGATAAACTCTCGACCTCCTTCTACCAGAAATTGACTTTCAAATAAGGAATAAATAAGGGACTGCTCATGGATAATAAGAAATAAATGTGGCTCCAAATAACTGTTTTACACCCCGGTAAACCGCTTCAATTAACGAGCAAATCAGGTGAGGGTAATCGACGGGTTCAAACCCTCGATAATTTGGCGTCTATCAAACCTATTGCATGTAAGAAGTGATATCCGACAGAGTGGGAGGACGGGATCATTTGCAGATCAGTGAAGTGATACCCGACGGAGTGGCCAGATGAGATCTCCTACGGATCAATGAAGTGTTACACGACGTAGTGGCCAGATGAGATCTCCTACAGATCTGTCTCTTACTGATGTTAACTATAAGTTTCCTTTTCGTTACCATTTACTCTAAAACTTCGTCGTTTTTCACATATTCGGCCCATGGTATCCTCAGGATCCTTCTGTAGAAATTTCAACTGTCTCTTCCTGATGTTAAATATAAGTTTCCTTTTCGATAGCCATTTACCCTAAAACTTTGTCGTTGTTAACATATTAGGCCCATGGTATCCTCAGGATCCTTCTGTAGAAATTTCAACTGTCTCTTCCTGATGTTAAGTATAAGTTACCTTTTTGTCTCCATTTTCTCTAAAACTTCGTCGTTGGTCAAATATTCCGCCCATGGTATCCTTAACATCCTTTTCTATTTCTGTTGCTTCAAGTCTCGTTTTCATCTTTGAGGTGATTGTCTAGCATTCCCTGCCATATATGAGGACAATTATCATATTTCAGTACTTTTTTTTCTGTTTTTCTTTTTTTTTCTAGCGAAGTGTACTTGTTTCATAGTATTTAATGCTACAAAGCCTAATTGGATTCAATAGTAATTCTGCATGAAAACACTAACTAGGATTTCCATCGAGATTGAGGTAGAAATCAGTATACAGATGGATGAAGAGCGAAAAATTCATTTTATTTTTCTACAGATATTTAAATCAATTGCTTAGATACAGCAAATATATTGAAATATTGGTTGAATGAAGATATTATTCTGATAGTTATAAAGATATGCTTCCTCAAAGGTTATCAGTCATTAAATTTATTCTGATAGCTATAAAGATATGCTTCTTCAAAAATTATCAGTCATTAAATCTATTCTGATAGCTATAACGATATGCTTCTTCAAAAGTTATTAGACATTAAATTTATCTGATAGACATAAAGATATGATTACTCAAAAGTTATAATGTTAAATTTATTCTGATAGTTATAACGATATGCTTCCTCAAAAGTTATTAGACTTTAAATTTATCTGATAGTTATAAAATTATGCTTCCTCAAAAGTTATCATTCTTTAATTTATTTTGATAGTTATAAAGATATGCTTCCTCAAAAGTTATCAGTCATTAAATTTATTCTGATAGTTATCAAGATATGCTTCGTCAAATGTTATCAGTCATTAAATTTATTCTGATAGTTATAAAGATATGATTCCTCAAAAGTTATCAGTCATTACATTTATTTGATAGTTATAAAGATATGATTCCTCAAAAGTTATCAGTCATTAAATTTATTCTCATACTTATAAAGATATGCTTCCTAAAAAGTTATCAGTCATTGAAATTATTCTGATAGCTATAACGATATGGTTCCTCAAAAGATATTAGACTTTAAATTTATCTGATAGTTATAAAGTTATGTTTACTCAAAAGTTAACATTCGTTAACTGTCTTCTGACAGTTATAACGATATGCTTCCTCAAATGTTAATAGTCATTAAAATTATTCTGATAGTTATAAAGATATGCTTCCTCAAAAGTTATTAGACTTTAAATTTATCTGATAGTTATGAAGATATGCTTCCTCAAAGGTTATCAGTCATTAAATTTATTCTCATAGTTATAAAGATAGGCTTCCTCAAAAGTTATCAGTCATTAAATTTATTCTGCTAGTTATAAAGATATGTTTCATCAAAAGTTATCAGTCATTAAAATTATTCTGATAGTTATAAAGATATGCTTCCTCAAATGTTATTAGACTTTAAATTTATCTGATAGTTATATAGATATGCTTCCTCAAACGTTATCAGTCATTAAGTTTATTCTGATAGTTATAAAGATATGATTCCTCAAAAGTTATTAGACTTTAAATATATCTGATATTTATAAAGATATGCTTCCCCACAAGTTATCAGTCATTAAATTTATTCTGATAGTTTTAAAGATATGCTTCCTCAAAAGTTATCATTCTTTAATTTATTTTGATAGTTATAAAGATATGATTCCTCAAATGTTATTAATCATTAAATTTATTCTGATAGTTATAAAGATATGCTTCCTCAAAGGATATTAGACTTTAAATTTATCTGATAGTTATAAAGATATGCTTCCTCAAAAGTTATCAGTCATTAAATTTATTCTGATAGTTATAAAGATATGCTTCCTCAAAAGTTATCAGTCATTAAATTTATTCTGATAGTTATAAAGATATGCTTCCTAAAAAGTTATCAGTCATTAAAATTATTCTGATAGTTGTAAAGATATGATTCTTCAAAATTTATCACTCATTAAAATTATTCTGATAGTTATAAAGATATGCTTCCTCAAAAGTTATTAGTCATTGAATTTATTCTGATTGTAATAATGATATGCTTCCTCAAATGTTATCATTCGTTAAATTTATTCTGATGAACGTTAGATGATATATGAAAAACTACTCGGGGAACAAACTGAGTAGTTGTAACATTATCAAGCCTTATCTAATATTATAACACCAAGATCAGTGTTTGAGATTATAAAACAACATAAAAAATGAGGAAATATTATTTTTGGAGCCTCTTTCATATATATGTATACATAGTGTCGATTTTCATGATTTCACGTTTTTATTAATTCAATATCATAACTATGAAAAAAAGTTTTGTTTTTTATTATTTCTAGGTTTTGGTTCTCGGAATCAAAGCTTTTCTGACTTTAGTCATTCCTTCCGGGATATAGGGCGACTCTCGAAAGCCGGTTTTTCAAAGAACGCTGTTTTCTTAATCCGAAACAAGATTTGTGCATTGGGCCAGAATACCAATACCGACAATGAATAAGTGTGTTTGAAAGGAAAATATTTGGTCAGACGTCCTTATTTACATTTGAATGCACGTGTCAACGCTCATCGCCAAAGATTCTTAGGACATCTGCAAGCAGCACACACGCACGCGCGCGCGCACACACACACACACACACACAGATATCAGACGGGATGTGTAGGAACGAGAAGTTTCCAACATCGAAATTGAATATAATTTTTATTCCTCTCTTCTTGCTCACACACACACACATACACACACAGACACACACACAGACACACACACATACACACACACATACACACACACACACAAACACACACACACACACACATATATATATATCATAAAGAAACAATTTATACAAAGATAACCATTGCTATTTAAATCTTTGTATAAATTGTTTCTTTATGATAGAAAATATAAGCTACACACTCCAATATATATATATATATATATGTGTATGCAGGTGTGCATTGAAATAGGAAAGAACACGTTAGGTAGATAATCCGGTGTTCCTTAATATTTAGCTTTATTTTCAAAAGGACAGTGCTCCATACAGAAGTAGAGCTTATATTATAATAATATTTTTAGTTTTTAAAAATATGATTCCTTCGCTACATAAGAGTTCTCATGTTTCAAAAGCAAGAGCCGAGACCCCTAACATAATTTTTTAAGTTATGAAGAGTTAAGGTGTCCGGACCGGCTTCCTTGTCAAGCGAGAATTTGGGAATAAACTATCTTTTGGTTAGCTGGTGTTTATAAATACGGTATCGTTGGAACATTTGTTGCTATGGAAACGGCTAGTTTCGGCCGTTGAAGTTAGGTGGTTTAAGGGGCTAAGAATTAAGAATTAATTTTTATCTACAGGCCAGTCCCTTTCCAAAAAAGCGTATCAAGTTACAATGGTGATTCTATGTCCAGAGTGGTTTTGGCTTATGCTAGTCAGACGGCGTCTTTTTTATTTATGGGTTTGCCTTGAGTCGTTGAGTGACTAGAAGGTTATGTTTCATTCTTATCTATTTGATCTGTTTGTTTATTTGTTTATTTACATGGCTTTTTTTATCAAAGGGTTTTTCTCAATAATTATTGGGCTGAGTTTTTTAAGGCTTTTAAATTGTGGACTTAATTTGTTTAAATCTATTTATTAATTATTTAATGCGAAAATCATTTGATGACGACAGAACACCGTTAACTCATGTCTATGGTTTAGTAACTTTTCACTATTTAGAAATCTAATGATATGCAGTTTTTCGTGTAGGCACAGAGGGCATGGGTCATCCGAGGTTTTACATGTTCTAGTTCTATTTATTATTTTCCATTTTACTTTCGGTGTTTTGTTCGTTTCCTTTAAATGCCAGTAGTATTGAGATAGAGATGTCTGACTTCTATTTTGGATGTTGTTGAAGGAACTTTTGTGTTGTCTCCATCTAATTTTAAAATTATTCTTAGTTGACCCTATGTATAATTTTTCAGTGTTAGGATTCTCTGTAGATGAGATGGTACATTGGTATACCACGGATTTAGTAAGGCATCTATTTTCTAACGGGCAGTCATTAGGGTTTCTACAATCACATGATTTTTCATTTTTTCTGTCTAGTTGCAGTTTAGGAGTTTTATTGGCACTGTTTTGGCATGGGTGTTTTCCTAAGATTTTACTATTATGCCTTTTTATTATTCTTTCTAGGTTTTCAGTGCAGCTGTAACTTAACTTTAGGCTATTCTTATTAAAGATTTGGCTTAGTTTGCTATTTTTGGGGAAGTGTTTACCTATTAAAGCTAGGAACTTATGGCCAAGTTTAGTGCTGACCATTTGGTTGAACGGAGGTGTATACCATATGACATTTCTTTTCCTATTCTTCTTACTATTAGTGCTATTGTTTGTATAGCTTATGTCAGCGTTTCTGTATCCGCTATTTTTCAAGGCCGTGTTATAAAACTTACTATGTGCTTGGAATATTTCCTTATTTGCAGAGTTCATGCTTATTCTTTTCTCTACTGATGTGGGTATATGCTTAATTATAGATGGGGGGTGGTTTGACTTAGGGTGTACATACAGGGGGTTGGTATTAGGTTTTCTGTAGGGTGTGTAATTTTTGTTTACTAAGTCTAGAGTTAAGTCGAGGAAGTTTACCCTTTTTAATTTGGTGTTTACTATAGTTTTTAGATCTATTTTTCCGAATTCACTATAAATTATCTTTCTAATCTTATCTGTTTTGAAATTTGTGGAGCTCCTCACTACCATGAGCCCGTCGTCTCGGTACAGCCCGATGTCTTCAATGTCTAATTCTCTGTGCGCTGTTAAGTTGTACAGCATAAACAGACCGACAAGGTCCGAAGATTCTGCAGAGTCCAGAGATCCCATGCTGATGTCAAAATTTTCAGCAGTGTTTTTAATCCATTGCTCCTCATTGTGGATGAGGACGGATTTCTTAGCACTGAGGATTATGTTCGTTTCTTCCTTGGTTAAGTCTGAGTATACTGCAGCAAACTCCAGGGCAGTAGTGAAGAGGTCTTTCGATATAGACTGGTAGTAATCCACTATATCGAACTGAATCAGGGTGCAATCCGGTTTGTTGTCGATGTTGGTAAACCAGTTGATGACCTCTTTGGTGTTAATCCAGAGTTTTAATCCGAGTCGTTTTTTAATTTGGTTGGTGATCCTTTCTAGGATTTTTTTGCTGATCTTTCCTATGTCGGGTCTAGTTGGGTTAATCACTCTGGTAGTGGGGTTTTCCTCAAAATCATGTTTATGGTCCTTGAGCGTTACGTAGCATTCTTTCTCTGCCAATTTACCAACTCTATCGCTTATTTTTAGTTTCTCAGTAATTATCTTACTTGTTCTATTGATACTGTCAACCATGTTGATATTGTTGTTATGGGCTTTTTTATAAGTCTTAGTTAAATCTTTTTTAATTAATTTGTTGTAGTCGTCAGCCTTCATCTTGTAGAAGTTGCCTGTTTTGTCGGACTTAACTAGTATTTTATCGCTGCTATTTATGTTTTTGACTATTTGGTCTAGGTGCTTCTGGAAGTTGTTTCTTGTTTTTTTGTGAAAGGAGATGTTGTTGATTATGTTAAGTAGGTCCTTTTCGAATTCCTGTAGGTTCATGTTGAACGGTGCAGTCTTTTTATTTCTAACGCCGTAAACGTCATGAGTTAACGGTGTTCTGTCGTCATCAAATGATTTTCGCATTAAATAATTAATAAATAGATTTAAACAAATTAAGTCCACAATTTAAAAGCCTTAAAAAACTCAGCCCAATAATTATTGAGAAAAACCCTTTGATAAAAAAAGCCATGTAAATAAACAAATAAACAAACAGATCAAATAGATAAGAATGAAACATAACCTTCTAGTCACTCAACGACTCAAGGCAAACCCATAAATAAAAAAGACGCCGTCTGACTAGCATAAGCCAAAACCACTCTGGACATAGAATCACCATTGTAACTTGATACGCTTTTTTGGAAAGGGACTGGCCTGTAGATAAAAATTAATTCTTAATTCTTAGCCCCTTAAACCACCTAACTTCAACGGCCGAAACTAGCCGTTTCCATAGCAACAAATGTTCCAACGATACCGTATTTATAAACACCAGCTAACCAAAAGATAGCTTATTCCCAAATTCTCTCTTGACAAGGAAGCGGGTCCGGACACCTTAACTCTTCATAACTTAAAAAATTATGTTAGGGGTCTCGGCTCTTGCTTTTGAAACATGAGAACTCTTATGTAGCGGTGGAATCATATTTTTAAAACCTAAAAATATTATTATAATATAAGCTCTACTTCTGTATGGAGCACTATATATATATAGGGTAGTTACTTTTAAGAATATTCTAATCATGACGGAGGGCATATTTTCTCGAATTTGCTTGTGGCAAATGTAATAAAAATTGTTTACAGAAAATGGATGTTCTGCGTAAATGCGGGTATTCAGCACAATATATATACAAAATTTACCGTATTTACATAGAATATACGTTTTTTGTAAACAATTTTTATTTCATCTAGACGCAAGCGAATTCGAGAAAGTACGCTATCCGTCATGATTGTAATATTCTTAGGACTAACTACCGTCTCATATATATATATATATATATATATATATATATATATATATATATATATATATATATATATACATATATACATATATATGTATGTATATATATATATATATATCCACAGACAGACTGTTTCGCTGCATCACAGCTCTTCAGGCTTACCGTCCGGTTGTCTCAAGCTAGGATTGCTTATTGCTGAATTGAGGTCAGTCGGAGATTCTATCACTAAGCCGTCGGCGCATGACAGGGGCTAAGGTGAATTTTAGCGTATTTAATTATTTAGATATACACACAGTAGCTGAGAGGATTCAATTCGCTTGCCGAAGAGTCTTGCTAAATTAGCCGTAATAGTCACTGTTAACACACCCACTCTTCCTCCCCCAAAGAAGTCAACCGAAATAAATTTTTCAGGAGCCTATATATTCAGTTGTATGGATGTGTTAGCTCTATCCCTGATATTGAGCACTCTCCACTAAGTGCTGTGTTCGGCTCTTCAAAAAGTGTGGATGGTTCTGCACAAAACCATGGCCACTATAATTAAATCGCATGTGGTGGTGTCGGACTATCAGTTCCTAGAACTGAACGGCTTGACCCTCATACGTCGAATACGACGGGAGAGTGGAATATATATATATATATATATATATATATATATATATATATATATATATATATATATATATATATATATATCGAATATATATATGTATTTATGTATATATATATATCGAATATATATATATATAACAGGATGCCATAAAAACACTAAACTAATCGAGATTCTTTTTAACAGGTTTTCTGATATAACATTTAGCTATCTTGACACCATTTGTCGTAAGAATCATTGAAAATCGTTTAAGTTATTCAGCTAAAAAGAATACAAGTTAAAATCATATTGTGTCAGCCCCAATGTATCTTACCATCTGAGCAATGGTCGAAGGAAAAATCATTGGAACCTTCAGTAATAGTGTCAACATTCATACTCTGGCTTCTCCCTTCATAGACCATTCAAGGGCCATCAAGAACCATCAAGGGAAGGATGAATAATTTAAAAAGGAGAGGAAATCTGGATCAGGGAGTCACAACAGGAAGACGGATCATTATTTCAACTTAGAGATCAATTAGAAAAGATCCAAATCAAATCCGTAAGACATTTGGTATGTGAGAGAGCAATTTCAGCTACGACAGTCCAAAGAAGAGTGAATAAATTCGTGAAAATGAAATCGTACGTGAAAAATTGACGCAACGTTTTACTCCAGGAGAGAAAGTTAGAAGTTTAGAGAAGGCTAAGATCATCGTGGATAAGTTGGGAAATAACCTATAATAATATATATATGTATATTTGAATTTAATGTCAGTCCTTCATGAATTTCCGATCCTTAGCTATGATTAATTAATGATTGACATACCATTTTCGTTTATGATCGATTTTATCACAATTTTTCTGTTAAACTTGTAGAGTAATTATACGTTCTTATTGTTCAAATTAGAGTAAAATAGTGTTATAAAAAACCTGCAGAATTCCAGTCAGATATTTTTAATCATTTGTAAGATACGTTTCAAATCTTAATTTAACAAATAGGCAATTTTGTTTTTAAACAATTTGGGCAATTTTACTGTTACACCCACTATACACACACACACACACACACACACACACACACATATATATATATATATATATATATATATATATATATATATATATATAATTTCACTTTTTCTGAATATTGTAGTGTTACTTTCCTTGTTGGCTGCAACACACACACACACACAAACACACACACACACACACACACACATATATATATATATATATTGTCATTCACAAACAGACTATTTCGCTGTATCTCTGCTCTTCACTGTGGCTAGACGTCCGATTACTTCAAGCCGGGATCGAAATCCGACAGATTTGACATCACTCAGAGATCCTACCCCTAAGCTATAGGAGAACGGCAAACGGAAGGGAAATTTTAACGTTTTTACGACAGTGGCCCGGAGAACTCAATTCGTACTGATACTATCTATATTGTTCGATTTATGGTTAAGCCCGACAGGATAGTGTGTTTTTAAACGTTATACCCACTTATTGTGAGGGAACTCTAAAATATTTCTAATGTTATCTGCTCTGAACTTTTCTATTCTCTCAATTATAGTGAATTTGGCATGGGTTTTAAAATCGTGTTTTTCTAGGCGGAAATATATATATATATATATATATATATATATATATATATATATATATATATATATATATATATATATATATTATATATATAATCTATGTGTGTATGTGTGTGTGTGTGTGTGTGTGTTTAAGTAAGTAAAATTAGTTTTTTTTTATTTATAAAAATAAAATACACTGGCTGCTCGGTCTGTAGATGCCGAATGCTTCTCATAAGCAAATGCCTAACCATTAATAATGACAGTGGGCTTTATTCATTTTTGTCATTAATCTTCATTAATTCATTCATATATATCTATATCTCTCTCCCTCTCTCACTCTCTCTCTCTCTATATATATATACATATATATATATATATATATATATATATATATATATATATATATATATATACAAAGATGTAATGGTCGTTTTATTTATAAAAAGAAAATGTATATGCTGCTATGTAATATTTGTAAAATATTTAATCAACTCAGCAATAACCTAGCTGTGCTGGAAAAAGTTTACATGTAAACCAGCTGGATGCTTTCCAAATTGTTGCCCCAGGGCAATCTTTGGGTACACCCTTGACGACTACAATACTGACCTATATATCAAGTTTAGTCCTTGAGGTATTGAAACTTTTCTCATGCAGTCGTAACTCCAGTGGGCTGGTCATGTTACCATAATGAATGAGGACAGCATACATAAAGTTCTCATAGACAATCAACTTGATTTTTTTTTTACAATAAAGTTCACCCTGTACAAGGCCAAAGAGCTAATCGAGGTTACAGAGTACGAGACACAGTTTATGTGGATTTATGGGGAAGATAACGGTTGAAGCTAGACTTGAACAGATTAAGACTATAGTGATCGTCGAATCATGCTTTTGGCAGTCGATTTCGTGGAAAGAATCTGTTCGAGTGGAAACTACACCTTGCCAACTAAATAGGAAGAGAATGAGGGTGGTTCGCTACAATGGGCGTGGTATGGCGGCTCTTAGACGTGAAGGTTAAAACCGGTGGAATTAAGGCATGTTGTTCGTTGTAGCACTTTCCATGGAAATAGCGATAGAGCGGCAAGAGTCTTGCTGCGTTTCGACTGTGAAAAAGGGATGGCTGTGTGAAAGTACTTCGTCACCTACATGGAGGCGGAAACTCTTTTAGGCTTTACCGGAACTGGAATGTGCTGACTGAGCAGCTCATTCATATATATGGCGGAAGCATTCCATTTTCGAACTGATCTGGATCTGCTAAATAAATGTATAGGATAGCAGGAGAAATCAGGCGCTTACTGGAGCTGTATAGGGTTATACTGGAAAGCAGATCGTTGTCAGGTCATGGCTGAGTTATAACTGTCAATATACCTTACTCAGCATTCAAGGAAGTTGCCCAGGATAGGCAAGGGTGGAGAAGCAGTATTGTTGTTTACACTATTTATATTAAGATTATTGTCATCATCTTCGTTTTTGTAGTCCCAACGTTTCGGTAGTTGTGCCCTCCGTCTTTCATCAGGTAAATATTTATCTGGGTAACATACGGGGTATTCTAAAAAGATGACTCTATTGGATTTACAAGTATTAAGTTAAAAAAATAATTTACGCACTTTTTATTGGGATTAGGTCGATTTTTTCTTCTTCTTTCTCTGTGTGTACCTGTTTGAGTCTCTGTGTCTGTGTGTCTGTGTATATTTGTGCGTACTCCTGTATGTATGTGTTTATACTCATGTACGTGTGTGTAATTGCGCACGTGGACAATTTCTTGGCTTCTTATACTGTTTACATATTCCTTTTCATTTTCCCCAACTTCGTCTCTGTTTATATTATGTTATATATATATATATATAAATATATATATAAATATATATATATATATATATATATATATATATATATATATATATATATATATATATATATATATATATTGTGTGAGTGTATATATATATATATATATTTATACATACATACATATATATATATGTATATATATATGTAAGTATATATATATATATATATATATATATATATATATATATATATATATATATACTGCACAAATGCTCTAAAATGTTTACAGAAGGCAGTTTAAAATATCTAGGTTTTAACTAATAGTTTTAAATATTTTTTCTTTTTTTAAAAGAAATATTTAGACATTTCAATAACTTAGTTACCTCACTTGACCTTTGCATGTGTGTCTACATGATAAAATTTAAAAATAGACCAGTACATAAGTTTAGCGTTGTTCACTTTACACGCACAAAATTTATTTTCAGATCAACACACCAACTTTGCCTTAGAGAAATGATGAGCACCAAATTTATTTTGTCTTAGATAACGACCTTGTGTTAAAATTCAAAAGTACTCGAAATAAAATAAATATGCATACATTATTGAATGAGACATGTCTCAATATATATATATATATATATATATATATATATATATATATATATATATATATATATTGGTATATAGTGGTCGTGGCTCCGGGGGACACAGTCCTATGATTACAGAGAACTTCAGTTGAGTTCCACCACGGAATATGTGAGCGAACGGCGCTATATTGAGTCTGATTTGCTATCTCTTCGTCTTTCTGCATTCTGTTGAGATTTCTTTCAGACTCAAGTAATTACTTAATTATAATTATCAGATCCTCCTTACAATTTCTATTATATATATATATATATATATATATATATATATATATATATATATATATATATATATATATATATATATATCAACGAATCCTTCTAAGGAAGTGTTGGTTGATAGAAGGGGTTATGAAAGAAAGACACTTGAAGAAGCCAATATTGTAGTGATTGGGAAAATATTCTGTCAGGTGTCCGTTCCACAAAGTAGAAATTATTGAAAAGCTGTTCAATTAAACTTACTTCTTTCTTATTCGAATGTTATTTGTTATTATACTTTTTTTTTTACAGTAAGGTTCACACTGTACAAGTCCCTTGGGCAACTCGTGGTAGTGGGTTATGTTAAGGAGTAATTTATACGGAGAGGAGAGCATGATAACGGTTAACTCTAGACTTGAACAGTTTAAAATCGACCTGATCGGGAAAACACCCTCTTAGGAGTCTGTTCCACAGGGAAGTCTTTCGTGGGAAGAAGCTGTTTGAGGCTACTTCTCACCGATGACAGACGGAGGAAATAAGGGTGGTTTGTTACAATTTAAGTAGCATCCCAGGTCCTCGCCGTGAAAGTTAGACCTGTTGGAACCATGGAAGTAACGACAGAGCAGTGAGAGGCTTGCCACATCGCATCTGTAAGGGAGAGGTTAGAACGTGGAAAATAATTCATCGCCCACAAATACTCAGAGATGCTTTCCAACTCCATCATACTGGAAAGTGAAGATTGGGCAGCTCCTGCCCAAATATAACAGCAGTACTCTATTTTCGACCTGATCTGCCTCTTATAAAAGTAGATGATAGCATGAGGAGTTAGGTACTTACTGAAGCGGTACTGGCAGCCGTCTATTTATCTGCATCGTTAGCGATGTATGGGATGTACTTGAATCCAAGTGTGAGTTTGAATCTCCATATTATCTCGAGGCACCGTGCCTCCAGGAGGTGGGCATTCGTTCACCGGGGTCCGATCGGCGGTGATGGAATGTGACTAGTATACGATGCGAATGGGAATGGTTCACGATTGTCTACGTAGCATGTCGAGCTACAGTTGCAAATCTGAGGGGTGGTGTGACTGAGGAATGTAACTATTCAGAACACTCGCCATGGAAATAGAGATAAAGAAGCGAGCGGCTCCCGATATTTCGTTTTTGGGAATGTGTCTGTAAGGTGAAAAATAATCACACACAAAGCCGCGTAGACGCTTTTGAACTCTATCAAGACTGGCAAATAAGGACTGGGCAGCTCCGCCCAGATATGGCAGCAAAATTTGGGGTCCTTTCTAACTAGTAAAGATAGAGTAGAGCGGATGGAGCCAGATACTTGCTGGGGCTGAACACTGAACCAATTATTTTCAAGACAAGGAGGCCCCTCGAAAGAATACCCATCCATCCCGATAGGTGAAAGTTCGGTGTCTGGGGGTGGTGGTGAAATGTTTCTTACTTGGTTTTGGCCATATTGAATTTTACAAGCCAGTCCTTTCACCATTGAGCAACATTGGCTTGGTCAAAGGTGGGATCTGATAGATGCTTGTCGTCTAGATTTACCATCGATATTGTTATATCAGCCGCATACAATTTCACTAATGATCGGAGTATGCGCTAAAAATTTTTTATTAATCACTCCATGCAAGGGTGTAAAGCCACTAAGACGCAAGGGATTACTGAGTGGGAAAGAATAAGAAAAACAAATGAAGAAGGGAGAACAATAGAGGAGTAACCAAGAAGACAGCAGATAACGATTTACATTGTATTTAAATATTTAAATATCAGAGTGAGCTGGAAAGCATAAAGCCAGTGGAGACTTAAACAAATGCGAGAGAAGAAACTGTTAGCACAGAACTTACGGTTACAGCTTGCCCTTTTAACTGTAAAATGATGACACTTTGCTGTTCATCTAGTACTGCTTTTAAATTCATAAAGTCTAGATACCCTAGAGGAAAGTTTATCAAAACAATAAACTATTTTCTTAATCATTTCACCCCCAAGCCACTAAGGCACAGGAGGTTTCTGAGTGTTGGAGAATATGAGAAAAGAAAACTCTATTAAGGTGCGAGAACAAGAAAAGAACTGGAATTAAGAAGACAGTAGATAACGATTGACATTGTATTTAAATTTTTGAAGATCAAAGTGGGCTGAGAAGCATACAGCCGGAAGAGATTTAAACAGTTGCGACAGAAGAAACTGTTAGCATAGAACTTTCGGTGGAGTAATGAATAGCGGCTCGGATTGAGAAATCGGAGAGACAAGTTCGAATTCCAGCCAAATCCATTACATTCACTTACATGGGAAAGGTGTGAATCCTCTTTTTCTCCCACCATTTATGGGTAAATAGGAGGGCAGACCGTGTTCTATAGCTTTGGATGGCAACTGGTTTACCGCAGAAAGAAATGGCAACCTACTGCAGGAAAAAAAATCTGCCTTGTCAGTCATGTATCGAAAGATATATGATCGCCTACGCGTGTATCACGCATGACACATAACTGGCTGACATCGAACTGTGGACCGTTGAGACCTTACGAACAATCTAATACTCCGGTTAAATTCACACTAGGCGAAGAAGTCATCAGAGCAATTACCATAAGAGTTATTATAGAAAAGGCGCAGGGGAGCTACATTAGGTAGGTGGCAAAATGACTGAAACCGAGATGCCAGGTTAGGATCAATATTATTGCTGCTGCTTCTTTAGACTTGATCAAGAATCTCTAAATATGCAGCAAATCTCACCTCATCATATTTTTTTCTGATTTATACAGTTTTTTCACCATTTTAAAGTCGTTTATTTTTTTAAATTTAATTAAAAAATCACTTCCATATATTTCTGCAGACTTTTTAGTAGATCTTAATGTATGCTGTTCAGTGAGGTATCAAATTCAATTCATCCCCTAGCTTTTCCTATGAATATTTTGTTGAGGGTAGCCATAGTTTTGATTGTGTGGTCCGTTGTGTATTCACTATATATTCAGAGCAAAGAAAATTCACCTCCTTTAATTTTACTCAAATTAGATGAAATATCATCAGAAATCATATTAATAAGTTCGAAAACTTTACTATAACATTGAAATCAACTTATTTAACTCAGGTATGAAATATTTTTGTTCGGCAGTATATGATTACCGTTGGGCTGTGACTTATTGAAACACACAAGAAACTGGTTTCAATGGTGTGGTGAAGTCATTTACATTGCGCGCTGTCAGTGGGGAGAGCCAGGTCATCATCGATGCAAAGGAGTTGTCAGACTTCTTTAATGAAGACCCGGTGGTGAAGTCAGCTTATGAGAGTCACAAACCAATGCCGAACCGCTGTTCTTCTATGTTTCATCTGATAACATATGAGAATTACAAGAATACCTTTCCATCCGTGAAATATAATTTCATCCCTTGATTCATCAAGTTGTGGACATTCCTGGTAACAATAAGGCAATTTATTATAGAAATGGCTCCAGTGGATGTTCTTCTTTTGAGAGGTTCTTCCAAGGAATATGAAAGCGTTGAGCGGTTCAAAGATTATCCGAAGTTCATTACGATGACTGCACACACATTCACAGAAAAACAACAAAAGCAGAAAAAGAAAACGTCAGTCGAAGAAGAGGATGATTGTGATCTAGATGAAAATGAAGAGAAGGAATCGGGTGAGATGTTTGTAGAAACAGAAGCTTCAAAATATATTCAGGAATGTGACATTGCAGTCATTAAAACTGGTGATGACCTTACATACTACTTGCTAAAGCTAACATCATCTGTATTTCATACTGCATCTGAAGTTACTGACTATCGGTATGCATTTCCTCATGCACATCACGTTGCTGAAGGTCATTACCTCGAAATTCACAGAGAGAAAAATGATGTTGATTTAAAGAGAAATGCATTGATCTTCGCATTCTGTGACGTCGTAAACTGCCCCGAAATTCCAGCACTCATTCAAAGAAGGCGATGTAAATAGATTGAAATGTTTCTTGTGTATCATGATATCCATTAAGCTTTGTCAAAACTTGTCATTTCTTAAGAGTTAAATTGCAAATCTTGTTATGCTTTCAAATTACTTTGTTCAAAAGTTTTTGTCTGTTGCTTTGAGAGAATGTCTCACTTACGGCCACTTAATAAATAAACTTAGTTGATTGTTATTGCTTTCCCGGCTCTACTCGAACTAATCGCCGGACTTCAAAAATAACTAAGCTAAATAACTAAATTTATCGCCCCGTAGCAGGTTGCGAACCACCATATAGCTAGTTCAAAACAGAACTTCACTCTTTCTATCAATTTTAAACAATTTTCATCATAAGATCAATTGGTTTATTAATTATTCCAAATACTTCTAATTCTGCGGGTTTTGTCGTGGCCACCGTTATAGAAGGCCTACAATTGTAAGAATAAATTGGTTTTTAGAAAGCTTTTTAAAAATACATTTATAAAAGAAAGAAACAGAATTGGATTTTATACAGAACTTTATTTCATATTAATTTTAAAAAAAACGATAAGTAAAAAAGTTTCAATAAAATTTACTTATTTTTTAATACAAAAAATACTCACTCTGCTGAATTTAGTATGTGAAAAATGATTTTACAAATCCAAACATCAGATAATTCTTTATCTTTAGGGAAAGAAAATACATGTACTTTAGGGCCGTTTTTATAATTCCCTTTTCAATTTGGTACAACGCATCTATAGGGCATTGTTTTTGTTTTAAATTAATTCAATATTTAAAAGAAAGTTTTAATAAATGATTTAAAAATGCCGCCGTAAAAAATCTGATACACAAAAGTAAACAAACGACACGCTTCTTGAAAGTCGGACTCAATGTGATGACGTCACATTTCTCTGTAACCCAATGAAGCAGGCCTTCTCTATCGGTGGCCACGGTTTTGTGCACTGTGAAGGAAAAGAAGGTATCAAATGATCGCTATCAGTCAATAGATATATGTTTCTTTCAGTTTCACTGTTTGCAGCAATTTAGCAAAGACCAAATTAATTTCTGTTGCAGGTGGGAATGGAGGCTATAAGAAAAAAAAGGCTGAAATGACTGATATTAGTCATTATATATCTCTAAGATTTCTATTTTCTTGTTTAAAAACATTTTATTCCGTAATACTATGATTCTGAATAATTAGAACCATATTGAAGCAATCTTGAGTCTTTATTGCGCCGTGAAAGATGGTCTAAAAGAAAAAAGGTATGGTAATGACCAATGAGACTCAAAGTCTCATATTTTTATGTATGAAAGCATTTTATTATGTAATGATTTGGAGTGGCAAGAGCCATATTGGAGTTGTCACAGTAAATCTGAATTTTCGTCGGGCCGTCACGGAAATTCTTTAATGTTTATACATACGTGTATTTAAAAAAAATATATATTCTCTGGAATTTATTTTCCCATCTATAGTAAATAAAAACATAACTTTAAAAAAATGGATATTAAAACAACAAAGTAATTTTAAAAGAAGAAGAATATTAAATACAGTTATTTGAAAAATGTATATTTTATTATTCAAATATTCGAGTGTGTGTGTGTGTGTGTGTGTGTGTGTGTGTGTGTGTGTGTGTGTGTGTGTGTCCGGCTGAAACTAGAAAAATAATACAATGATTAACGACAAATTAAATCTGGAACCAAACAAGATCAAGAACAATTCGGAAAGAAATTCTATTGTCTTAAAAAGTGTGCAACGACAGTGACGAGCAGCAAGTGGATCGATCAAACCGCTCTCCCTTACACTAAAAGTCCCATTGATAATCAAAAGAATTACTGCTATCAAGAAATCCATCCATATATATATATATATATATATATATATATATATATATATATATATATATATATATATATATATATATATATATATTATCAGTTGAGTTCCACCACGAAATATGTGAGCGAGCGGCGCTATATTGCTATCTCTTCGTCACCGAGGCCCGTTGGAACAGTTGGTATGATGTTTGCTTGACAAGCTAACTGTCAGGGTTTCAATTCTCGGTAGTGGATGCGCACTGCTGATGAGTCCCAAATATAGGACGAAACGGCCGTCCAGTGCTTTCTGCATTCTGTTGAGGTTTCTTTCAGACTCAAGGAATTACTTAATTATAATTATCAAATCCTCCTTACAATTTCTATCATATGTATATCATTGCTTGATCCGGCTTCTTATTGAGTCTGATTTGCTATCTCTTCGTCACCGAGGCCCGTTGGAACAGTTGGTATCAAATCCTCCTTACAATTTCTATCATATATATATATATATATATATATATATATATGCAAGTATAGGATTGGTGTACACGGAATAAATTTCGAATAAATCATATATATATATGTTGTATGTACGTTATATATATATATATATATATATATATATATATATATATATATATATATATATATATATATATATATAATAATAATAATAATAATATTTCCCAAATTCGTAACCTTGTAAATATCGACCATTCGCCCATGTATGGAGTATTGCTGCCATATATGGTCTGGGACCATTGATAAGATCCAGGGACGGATAGGCAACGTGATTGGCCCTGATCTCTCATCTCGTCTGCAGTTGCTCTCTCACAGACGCGATGTTGCCTCGCTCTGCCTTTTTTACAAGTACTTCCACGGTAATTGCTCTGAGGAGTTGCGTTCGCTTGTCCCCAGGCCTCGTGAATTTAAACGCCCCACCAGGCTGGCATCTCGCTCCCACCCCTACACCGTGGAAACTGTTAGATGTAGACGTCTCTTCTACTCCAATAGATTCATGTCTCGCACATCTCGCCTATGGAACTCCCTTCCCTATTACTGACAAATACAATCTCCAACGGTTTAAGTGTAGCGTCAATCGACATCTCCAGTTGCCTTGATCTATCCACTTCCCTTCTCCACATCCTTTCATTTTTCATTCCTATCTGCTCTCGCTCCGGATCTTTTGTGGCCCCCTTGCCTTGATCGACCCACTGTCTTTCTCTTTCTCCACATCCCCTCCCTTGCCACTCATATCTACTCTTCCTCCAACCCTTCTTTAACCCCTTGCGTGATAGTGGCCTCCGGCCATGCTTGGGGTGATATGATTAAAAAAAAAAAAAAAAAATTAAAAAGGGCGAAACTGTTAATTCAAGTAAATAAATAAATAAAATTCTCAAATGAAAATAAAATATTAATAATTCCATTAAAAAGAAACATTTAATACCTATCGTTTATTAGCCATTAAATCACTTCACTTGGCATCCGCCATAATTTAAATTGACTTTCACAGTTAGCGTGAACAATATTCATGTGTGCTCTTAAAACAATGAATTTGGAAACCTAACGTTATTTTATTTCTGCTCATAACTGCTTAATGGAAATTGTCTTCTGTTTTTTGAGATTTTATGATCTCAGTTGAACTTCCTAATCTTTCTATCAAGGTCCCCTCAAAGCATATTGACTTGATGTAATAGTCCTTAAGAAATGTGCTCCTGGCGTGTCTCCTGTTCTCTATAAACTCCACAGTACGTGCCTCACTGCTTCCTGCTTTCCTGCTTGTTGGATATCCTCTTTTGTAATTACAGTCTTGAAGAACTCGGGTTAGCCATCCGGTCCTTCTATCGGAGTATTAATCTTCTACCTCATTTTGGCAACATACAAGAGGCTTAATCAACTCTGAAGTGGTTAATAACCTCACATCGCAGGATCTTCTTTCAGACAAGCAATATGGCTTTCAATCGCCTAGGTCGACTACTGATGCATTAACGATTATTATTGCAAGAGTCTATCAATATTTACTTAAGAATGGTGAAACTCGGGATGTTGATTTAGATACCTCAAAGCCATTTGGCATGGTTTGGTATACCGGTCTTCTACACAAGTTTAATGGTTTTGGTTCTTCTAAACAAAGTTTTGAACTGATTCAGTTTTTCTTATCAAATCGCTAAATAAAAGTTTTCCTGAACAGTCACTCTTCTAGATATTTATTACATTAATGCAGGTTTCCGAGGGGTTCTACCTTTAGACCTACGTTAATCCATATTTTCCTCAATAATCTTCTTTATGGCTTCAGCTCTCAACTCGGTATCTATGCTGATGATATAACTATTTAATCCTGCTTGTAAGTCTGATCGGTACGATAAGGTCAACTTGTCAGCTGATCGCAATATTGTCATGAAATCAGCTGTTGACTCGAGTAAGAAATGTATTCCTAATTTAAATGACTCTCAAACAAAACTACTTTCTATTATAATTTCATCTGAAAGACCACGTTCTGCATTCCATCAACATGGCTAATGCCAACATCTACGAGTGCGAATCGTTCCACCTTTTCGGATTAGCGTCCTCTAATGACATGGAGTGGAATTACTTACTAGGTAATTAATGGGAAAATTTGCTAGAAAATCTTTCTCACCAGGATCTATTTTACATATTTATAAGTCTACCATTCGGTCATGCTTTGAATTTTGCTAACACATCTGGTACAGAGCTTCTGATATATATTTACGCATTCTTGATAAGAATCTGCAATGTTATTGGTCCTGACCTGGCATCTTCCGCCACGTTCTCACCGCAGTAATATATCTTCTCTTTGCCTTTTCTAGGAATATTTTCGTGCTTATTTTTCTGATGGGTTTTCCTCTTACCCATTGTAAATTTTTAATTGAGCTTTTCTAGAATATATGAATTTAAGCGCAGTACCAGATTGACAAGTAGGTCTCATCATTTTAAAAATGAATTGACTTGATGTAACCATACGCTCTTTGCTAAAAGTTTATTTTCTCGCATTCCTCAACTATGGTACTCTTTTTCGGATTCTTGCTTTGCAGCCAACTTTGATCTTCAAGCATTTGAGTACAGTGTCAATCGTTATTTTCTGTCTTCCTAATTTTCGCTTCTTTTATTGTTCTCGCTCCATAATAATTTTCTCGTTTTCTTCTCCTCTCACACTCAGTAACCCCTTTTTTCTTAGTAGCTTTATGGCTGTGCATGGGGTGAATTGATTAAAAAACTCACGTTGCTAAATAAAATACTTATATTTCACTTGATGAAGTACCCACGTCGAGGAGAAATGATTTCCTTTTCCCTTTATTCATAATTTCTTTTCACAAATATATGTTTATTTAATATATAGTTTTTACATATATATATATATATATATATATATATATATATATATATATATATATATATATATATATATATATATATATAGCTATTTTGTGCCGTCATTGTCAAAAATTTTCCTTAAATAATATTTAAAAATTAAATTTAAAAAATTCGACCTGGTAATATACATACTTATATTTGATGTGAAAAAATAATTTTATATACTGTAAGTAATTCTATTACATTTACTTGTTATATATATATATATATATATATATATATATATATATATATATATATATATATGTATATATATAGTCGATTAAAATTAACAGTGAAAATATTTTAAAATTGTAGTTAAATAAATACGGATTCTAACCTAAACATCTTTTAAAATTGTAGTTAAATAAAACGTATTCTAAGCTTAACACCTCCCTCAATGTACTTCAAACACTTAAAAGAATCCAATAAAACACCTACAGTAAAATGAAATTAATATGAAAAGCTAGAATATGTAGGCCCTAAATGACCCATGTCCTTTGTACATACATGAGAAACTATATATTACTAAGTTTATAAAAAAATAAAAATTTACTGAATCAGAGAAATAATTTAGCTATTTTTGCCGTCATTGTCATAAATTTTACTTAAATAATATTTATATAAAAATTTAAAAAAATGTGACCTGGTAATATACATACTTATACTTGACACGAAAAAATAATTTATATACTGTAAGAAATCCTAATACATTTACTTAGTTTTAAAAAGAAATATAGTCTATTAAAAATTAAAAATGAATTTAAAAAAAAATGTAGTTAATAAATCATATTCTACACTAAACATCCCCGCATAGAAATAGAAAAAATGCCGTAAGAATCTTTTGCCGTTAACAATAATATTTATAAAAAAAACAGAGGACATGCATTTAGCGGATGTTATAATTCGTTGAAAAATACACCCTACCCATCCCTAAACATAACCCCTTTTTCGAACGTGACTAATAACTGATACAACAAAAGTTAATGAAAATGAACACGCTACCGCTCCTTGTCTGGATGAGTGGATTTCTCTGTATCCTTGGAAACACTGAATTATGAATCTTTGCTGTGCCTTTACAACACAGTAAATTTAAAAATAAGTTCCTCCAAAATTCGCTTGCGGTTGAAATGGAACTCATGTTTTTAATTTAATTACAAAATTAAATTCGAAGCTTTGAACTTACATTTTTGAAACATGGTTATTACTGTGTAGCAAAAAACATATTTTAAATAAGTTAATTTATAATATTATATATATATATATATATATATATATATATATATATATATATATATATATATATAGGGAGAGAGAGAGAGGGAGAGAGATAATATATATATTATACGTAATATATATATATATATATATATATATATATATATATATATTACATATAAATATACATGATAGATAGATAGATAGATATATATATATATATATGTATTACTCTTCAATCTGAATTGAGTTCTTCGAGCCGCTGGCGTATTTCGTATAGAGAAAAACGTTAAAATTCCCTTCCTTTCTGGCGTGCAACGATGGCTTAGAGGTAAGATATCTGACTGATATCTAGCCACATTCAAAAGCTGTAATAGAGCTAAACAATCTGTCTGTGAATGACCATATATATATATATATATATATATATATATATATATATATATATATATATATTTAACGGGAAAAAGACAATAGGAAAACTATAGTTTTAGCCAACAAGTTTCATCCAATATGGACTTTTTCAAGGCAAAAAATGAAATGAATTTATTGAAACAACAAAACAAAATGTCGTTAGCAACTAGGAAAATTTAGAAACGCTATTGTATATTGATATGGTCAACTGAAAAATTACATAAATTATTTTAATTCAATACTGAGAAATTTTATAGATAGCTAGATAGATAGATTGATAGAAAAAGGAAAGGCAGAAGGAAATGAATATAACGAAGCCGATCGATCGGTACGCATATATATATATATATATATATATATATATATATATATATATATATATATATATATATGTGTGTGTGTGTGTGTGTGTGTGTGGAGAGAGAGAGATAGATAGATATGTTTTCTTTTTTTCGCCATAGTTGTTATACCTCTCTCGGAAATATGGTGTGTGTGTGTGTTTGTGTGTGTGTGTGTGTGTGTGTGTGTGTGTGTGTGTGTGTGGCGGTTTCAATTGCAGCCTGACATATAAAAAATTGATTGTATAAAGGATAATGTATTTTCCAACATGAAATCCTTTTCTTTTGCGCAGCACTGTCACATTTCCACAAAATCTCATCGATAATATATTTTTTCCTCTCACATAAACTATTCTTGGTTTGTCGAAGTTCAACAAAATGCAGAATTAAATAAAACGTTCTGCTGTAAATTGTGGCTCTCCGAGCAGTAGCACTTACAACAACAGCACGAGTTAAAATATAAAATTACCACAATATTGCATGTGATACCGCACACGACACGACAAAATAATGGAAGACTAAAACAACATTGGTCGTCTATGTGATGTATACTGCGTTAAATTAGGTAAACCGAATGATAGGCGTGGCCCAGCACGCGTCGAAAACACTGTAAGAAAGTCTGTCTTCAAAGCAATGTAATTTTCTCTGATGCTATCTTTTGATCAACTTGATATGTGTTCTGTTACTTAGACGCAAGGAAGTAGGAATCGGAAACCCAATCCTAAACAGGAAACAAGGGATAAACCTCTTCTTCTGTCCAAAAGAGCAAGGAGGAGTGTGAACCGCATAGTAGGTAAATCTATCTGCTTCCAAATAAATAATTAAATAAAAATACATAGTAAATAACATTTCAGAGTTTAGGCGGAGATGTTAAGAGTATAGAGTTGAAAGAGACTTTAGAAGAAACTAGAATCCTAAACATGACTTTTCTTCATCCGAATATCATATCATTGCAACCTGTTTTAGAGCAAAAGTGTGTATTAATTGTGAAAAATTCAAAAGTGATATTGTGTGATTCTTTGAATCGAAACCTGAAGCAATTTACGCCAGATGGAACAAAAATTTGTAAAATAGATAAGATTAATTTATTAATAAAGATCGGAATTATTATCCTGATAAAATATATCTTTAATGATAACAGCAAATATTGCAATATGAGCACTGGTAAAAATGGTTGCTGAAGACATTAGATTTATAATACCCTGAAATTCATACGCAGATGTCCTTAAGGACACATGGCACAGTGGATAAAGGCGTTGGTTAAATCCAGTGACAGGACCCAATGATTATGAGTTCAATACCCGATTAAGTTAGGGGATAACTTGGAGAGGGGGATTAACAGGAGATAACTGACATCCATTAAACATGGCACGCGCATCTAGAACAGTCTACCCCAGTGAGCGAAATAAAACGATCGGTTCGACATTCCAATCAAGTGAAGAAGGCCGAAAAGTTGTAATAAATATGGCGACAAAGAATAGTCCAAATAATGTAAACTGTGTACATAATACCTCATCTCAAAAATATAGACAAATACTGAAGAATTTTTTTTCATGTTTAAATGGCCTATTCTGCTGATAAAGCTATTGGGCAAATAATGAAATTTAAAGAAAAAGAATGAAACGAAAACCAAGAATTTTTCGTTAAGATTATATCCGATATAGTCATTTAAAGAAATTGCCATTTCCTAATATCGGCGGTTTGAAGCAGACGCATAAGAGAAAAGTTTTTCTTGAAAAGTGCCAAAGTAAACAATGTGATAAATTTGCCGAATTTTTTTCGTTGTCGAGGTGAGTAATAGGTGCAACAATATCCACGTCAAACTCTTCAAGAAAGAAGAGATGAACTCTTTAAATCAGTCTAATAGTCTGGATTCCTAGCCTTCCTTTCTATCTCCTCCCCATTAATCTTCTTCCCTTCCCTATTCTTGACCACTCCAATCTTCCAACTTTTCCTCACCCAAAATGTTTCCTGTTTCTTTTTACATTACTTAATAATTTTTCTTAATCATTATACGCCAAGCAAGGCAATAAAGCCTCTAGGGCGCGGAGAGTTACTGAGTGTTAGAGAATATGAGGAAAACTATTACTAACGAGAGAGGAGAATAAAAGAACAAGAATTAAAAAGGCCGAACGGTTGACGTTGCAATTACAGCTTTGGAAATCAAAATTGCCTGGGAATCAAGAAGTCGGACGAGAATTCCACAAGAGAGAAGAGCGATAAATTTTCGGTAAATTTTCGCTATTTTATATTATTAATTTCGCTCATGCACGTTGATTGTTATTTTATTTTATTATTTTGTTGACTGCACAGTATAGAATGGTCAACCATAATATAATTCACTCCACCATAAATTTAGAAACAATATGCTACACTGCTTGGCATTCGCGCTGGAAGCTCCAATAGAAACATATCAGAGTGTTTGGGTGCCAATCTGAAGACAATGCAGATGATTCGGAAAGAGTTGGATGAGTCTAATGGTGATTACGAATGTGTATTTTGGTGATCATTAGTGATGGTGACGTTATGCCTACATACATCTTTCCACGCTGCCTTAGACTCAACACGGAGGCCTACAACATTCACCAACTCAAACAAGGAAACCGTGTTGTAATAGATTTCGAAGTCGTCTGGACGCCGTAGTTGAAAACAAAAGCGATTTTATTGAATAAATGTACTCTTTAGCATTTTAAGATATTTTCTGTAATTTTGGTAAATATATCTTTTAAAATGAGCTTTTCATTTTTGCTTAATTTCGATGACAAAATATCCAACGCACCCTGTATATATGCAATGAGTTGGTAAGACTATGTTTACATACGGTCTATTTATGGGATGATTTCTGCCATCCTGCAACTCTGTAATCCGGCATTAACCAAGGATACCGTATTAAAGGGGGTTGGACTGTATATAGCTAAGATTGAAAAGATTGAAGTTGAGATGTACGATAAGAACAGTGAATGAGAGAAAAGCCGTAATCAATTGTGAAGGCGAAGGAATACATGAATAATTAATGCAAATATTCCACACCATTATCGCCGAAGATAGCAGAAACGATTGCAGCTAAAACAGTGAAACTTGATCTCATGAACCAAATTTATCGGGGTGTGACAAAGATTTCATTTTAATATAAACACCAAATATCATTAAGCTGTGATGCAGACGGGATGTCAAATGTATAGCAGCCTGGTCGGTGAAGAACTAAAATAAAGAAAGTGACCAGATTTCATTCGGAAGCCCTTTTAACAAACCAAGCTGTATGCTGTTACCTAAAAGCAACGGCATTCAATTAAAGATTTAATTAATAATATAATTAAATATGGCATTTTGATAATTGCTTCGGCATTTCTGGCATAATTTTTTAAAAAAATGGCACTGACTTCTGTTGGTTAGTGTTCAATGAAAGGAGGAATTCAAAGCTTCGGAATAGAAGCTCAAAAGAAGATCACACAGAGAAAAATAGAAATGATTATTTGCCAAAATATAATCTTTCTCGTAGTTTATTTTATAGAATTAACAAAGAAACACAGATTTCAAGTGCTTGTGAACTATTATTCGTCAATAATATATGTAGGCTCTGATAAATGCACAAGGCCATGGTTAGTTTTCTGCTAAAGAAACTGTTATTCTTCCATGATAAGTGTACAGTGTCTAAACAATTATATTCTCGAGAAAAATTCAGCTAAGCAATGGTATTTGCTCATTAAATATTGAACTTATGGAGATAAACAACGATATGTATGAGAGAAAGCGCCATCTTATTTTTATAAAAACAAACTGATGACATACTTGAATTCTTTATCTATCTATCTGCCCTGTCTCTATCTGTTTGTCTGTCTGTATGTCTCTCACACTCTTTCTCTCTCTCTCTCTATATATATATATACATATGTATATATATATATATATATATATATATATATATATATATATATATATATATATAAAATATATATATATAATATATATATATATATATCAAGTATGCGGTGCAGTTCAATTTACATTACAATGAATCTGTATGAATGATTCATTGTAATATATATATATATATATATATATATATATATATATAATTCACAAAATGTGTGTGTATGTATGTGTGTGTGTGATCGGATGTTGTTTATGAATTTCCACAGTTTTTATCCGATTTCGATGAATTTTTGGTTTGATAGATAATTCTTCAGTGCCGGTTTTGTGTCCAAATTGTTAGCGACAATGGCTCTCCACTACTTCCAGTTCATTATAACTCGCAGCATCGTTTTACTATTTACTATCTGTTCTTGGAAATATATCTGTCATGAAAAAAAAAACTTCAATAAAAATAATTTAAATTATTACAATAATATTATTTATTATTATATATTTCCTTTTTCAGGGCCAGCCCCCAGATAAACTGTTACCACCCCTGACACACACACTATTTGGAGATGTGCCTCAGTTGCACCCAGTGGTTGTTACGAATATTGATTTTTGGGTGGGCTGATGTGAAACTTAAGCTGCTTCAATTGAGCGGCAAAAATTGCCAGTAATGAGAGACCCCTTCTAAGACGGGTTGTACTATTAATATATAATATATATAATATATCTCCATTTTGTCATACATTTTCCCTAATATTGTTCTCTCTCTCTCTCTCTCTCTCTATATATATATATATATATATATATATATATATATATTGACATCCACAGACAGACTCTTTCGGTGTATCACAGCACATCAGTGTGGCTATACATCCGCTTGCCTCAAGCTAGGATCTGATTGATTTGGCATCTGTCGGAGATATTTCCCCTAATCATATATATATATATATATATATATATATATATATATATATATATATATACATATATATATATATACATATATATATATCTTAAAAACGATAAAACACTGACCAGAACACTACTGCAGTTTCTACCGCCGATGTCTCTTTAGGTTGTTTAAATAGCGGTAGTGTTCCGGTCAGTGTTTTATCTTTTTAACATATTAAATCGCTCTACAGGTATAATTCTCTTACCTGAAATTGAGCATTATTAACGTGTACGATTTTTAAAAATATATTAGTGTTCCCTTATTTCGGTGTGTGTGTATATTTCATTTAGATTCTTTTTCTTTCCATCACTTTTCTTAGTAGATATCCCACATTGTAATAACAGAAGCTTTGCCAGAAATGACGAAATTGTGATCAGACTCGTTACGGTTAGCAACTAACGCATTTGATGTATTATTTTGTAAAATGTCCCTTTTGTGTTCATAGAATCTTCTACGTAGATTCTTTGCGGTTTCTCCTACGTATTTTTGTGATAATTATTACAGGCGATAGAATAATTCTTCCTTCAAGTTGTAGCTTATGGTGTTGCTTAATATTGATTACGTCTTTTATTATTTTAGATGTATCAGTAACAATTTTTATATTGAGTTTAAATAGATATTTTTCCAATTGTACCTGTGATAGAGTTTGATGGTACGATAATATATTTTTTGATTCATTGATTGAGGAATCGGAGAGACGGGTTCGAATTCCAGTAGAGTCAATTACATTTACCTACGTCCTAATACCCTTGGGGAAAGTTATGAATCGTCTTCTCCCCCATCTCAGCTATGGGTAAATAGCAGGACAGACTAGATTCTATAGTCATGGATGGCAAATGGTCTACCGCAGAACGTAATGGCAACCTACTGCGGGAAAAATGAATCTGCCTCGTCAGTCATGTATCGAAAGATACATGATCGCTTAAGCGTGTATCACGAATGGCACATAACTGAACTGGGTTTGTTAGCAGGCGCCGTTTTCATATATTAGAATATTTTATGTGCGTTTTGTTTCGTACCGAATATAAAATAATTAGGATACTGAAGATCCTGAAAGTGTTTGCAATGTATTTATCCTCTTCATGTAAATATTGAGGGCTGCATATTCTTATTGCTCTTATGTAGAATCCGATTATTATACCTGATTTTATTTTCGTGTTATGATGAGAATAAGTAAAGAAAAAGAAAAAGAATTCAAAAGAAATCGGCTAAATTAAAAAAATAGAATTTTAAATTCCTAGCATCCTTCGTTCGAGCGCATGTGTAGTCGCATCAACCTCAGAAATTTTGTACGATCAAGACCTAAAGTACGAAGCGCATCACAAGAAAACCTTTTCCACTTTGTGACACATATACATATATGCAAATATTGACGCGTTAGTGCCAAACACCCTCTCTTTCTCTCTCACACACATACGCACATACACATATATATATTGTGTGTGTGTGTTTGTAAGAATATTATCCGAAACAAAAGTGAATATGAACAACAATATACTTGGGAGAAATCAACATTTTATTTGTATGATAAAAACAAAGTGATGAAATACTTAAATTTGATCTATCTATCTATCTATCTATCTATCTATCTATCTATCTATCTATCATTGTTCATATCTATGTTCATATCTATGCCACTATGGATCTATGTATATATCTATCTATCTATACAGTGTAACCCGGATATAAGAGAGTTGGCAGACCGGAGAAGAATTCTCTTATATCCAGGTTTCTCTTACATCCGGGTTTGGTCTAATATATATACATTAACACAGGCTCTAATTTTGAACCAGAGAAAATCGCTCTTATATCCGGGTCTCTTATATCAGGGTTACACTGTATATCTATCTATCTATCTATCTTCATATCTATATATTTTCTATCTATGTATGTATATATATATATATATATGTGTGTGTGTGTGTGTGTGTGTGTGTGTGTGTGTGTGTGTGTGTGTAATATATATAGAGATTTTAAAAATCAAACGTAGTTGAATCCGATACATTGGTTTCAACCTTACAATATCCTCCGGCGATTTTTATTAAATGACTTTTGAAAGTCTTTTTCTTTTTCTTTTCTTATTCTCATCATAACACGAAAATAAAATCCAGTATAATAATCGGATTCTACATAAGACCACTAAGAATGTGCAGCCCTCAATATTTACATGAAAAAGGTAGCGTATTCAACTGACCTCCTGATTTTTTAACTTACAAGCTCTACATGCTATTTTTAATTTAATTTACTTTTTTCACACGTGTATTGAGCACTTTTTCATACTACTGTTTCCTCGTCTAATTCAACTCTGACCGTTAACCTTTTATGTATTATATCTATCTAAATAAATTTTATTGTATCTATATCAATTTTTTTTATCTATATTCATTTCTCTCTGTCTTTCTTTTTTTCTATTTATCTGTCTATCTATCTATCAATCTATCTATTGGTCAATGAATCAACTTCTGTACTGCGTTCCTTCAGTGCGTGGATCTCTTAAAAACGTCCTATTCTTTAAAGCTCTTAGTAATATTTGTCTATTTATCATATCTCCCAGACACCGTTGTGCAATCCATTCACTTAAGCTCGTTATGTCGGTGACTGTCTGCTTGCCACTGCTACTTTCGATTTCAATATGTCTTGTGATAGTGTGAAATTCCCTATTCTTCATTAAGTTTCCCTTAAATTTCAGCCTTCTCTTTATGATTTTGAGCATACGTCGTTTTGCTCGCGTTTTCCTTTTAGCGCCCGTTTTCCTTTTAGCTCCAGTTTTCCTTTTAGCGCCCGTTTTCCTTTTAGCACACGTTTTTATTTATGTTCCCGTTTTCATTTATATTCCCGTTTTCCTTTGTGCTCCCGTTTTTCTTTTGTTCTCGTTTTCTTTTTAGCTCCCGTTTTTCTTTGGTTCCCGTTTTCCTTTTTGCTCACGTTTTCTTTTGTTCTCGTTTTCTTTTTGTTACCGTTTTCCTTTTGTTCCCGTTTTCCAATTTGCCCCTGTTTACCCTTTGTTCCCGTTTTCCTTTTTGTTTCCGTTTTCCTGTTTGTTGACGTTTTTCTTTTATTCCGGTTTTTCTTCTTGTGCCCGTTTTCCTTTTTGCTCCCTTTTTTTTGCTCTCGTTTTCCTTTTATCTCCCTTCTTTCTTTTGTTCCCGTTTTCCTTTTTGCTCCCGATATTCTTTTTGATCAAGTTTTCCTTTTTGCTACCGTTTTTCATTATGTTCCCGCTTCCCATTTTTATCCCGTTTTCCTTTTTGCTCCCGTTTTCCTTTTTATTCCCGTTTTACTCTTAGCTCCCGTTTTTCGTTATGTTGACATTTTGCTACCGTTTTCCTTTTTGCGCCGGTATTCTTTTTGCTCTCGTTTTCCTTTTGGCCCCCGTTCTCCTTTTTGCTCCCGTTTTCCTTTTAGCTCCCGTTTTTCATTATGTTCCCGTTTTCCTTTTTTCTCCCGTTTTCCTTTTTTCTCCCGTTTTCCTTTTTTGCTCCAGTTTTCGTTTTTTGCTCCCGTTTTCCTTTTGGTTCACGTTTTCCTTTTAGCTCCTGTTTCCTTTTTGCTCCCGTTTCACTTTATGTTCCCGTTTTCCTTTTTGCTCCAGATTTTCTTTTTGCTCCCGTTGTCCTTTTTACTCCCGTTTTTCTTTTGTTTCCTTTTTCCGTTTTGCTCCCGTTTTCCTTTTTGCTCCAGTTTTCTTTTTTTTCCGTTTTCCTTTTAGCTCCTGTTTTCATTTTTGCTCCCGTTATCCTTTATGTTCCCGTTTTCCTTTTTGTTCCAGTTTTTCTTTTATTCACGTTTTCCGTTTTTGCTCCCGTTTTCCTTTTTGAACAAGTTTTCCTTTTTCCTCCCGTTTTTCACTTGTTCCCGTTTTCTTTTTGTTCCCGCTTTGCTTTTGTTCCCGTTTTCCAGTTTGGCCCGTTTACCTTTTGTTGTTTTCCTTTTTGTTCCCGTTTTTCTTTATGTTGCCATGTCCATTTTTGTTGCCGTTTCCATTTTTGTTCCCGTTTTCCTGTTTGCTGTCGTTTTTCTTTTATTACCGTTTTTCTTTTTGTTCCCGGTTTCCTTTTTGCTCCCGTCTTTCTTAATGTTTCCGTTTTCCTTTTTGCTCCCGTTTTCCTTTTTGTTCCCGTTTTCTTTTTGCTCCCGTTTTCCTTCTTTGCTCGTTTTCCTTTTAGCTCGAGTTTTTCTTTTGTTCCCGTTTTCATTTTTGCTCCTTTTTTCCTTTTTGCTCCAGTTTTCCTTTTTGCTCCCGTTTTTCTTTTGTTGCCGTTTTCCTTTTAGCTCCCGTTTTCCTTTTAGCTCCCGTTTTCCTTTTTGTTCACTTTTTTCTATTTGTGCCCGTTTTCCTTTATGTTCACGTTTTTTCTTTTAGCTCCCGTTTTCTTTTTTGTTCCCCTTTTCCTTTTAGCTCCCATTTTCCTTTTTGCTCCCGTTTTCCTTTTTGTTCCCGCATTTTTTTGTGTTCACGTTTTTCTTTTTGCTCCAGTTTTCCTTTTCGCTCCCGTTTTTCTTTTTCTTCCCTTTTTCTTTTTTGCTACCGTTTTCCTTTTTGCTCCCGTTTTCCTTTATGTTCCCGTTTTCCGTTTTGCTCCCGTTTTCTTTTTTGCTTCCGTTTTTCTTTTTCTTCCCGTTTTCCTTTTTGCTCACGTTTTCCATTATGTTCACGTTTTCCTTTTCGCTCCCGTTTTTCTTTATGTTCCCGTTTTCCTTTTTGCTCCCGTTTTCTTTTTAGCTCCCGTTTTCCTTTTTTCCCCGCATTTTTTTTTGTGTTCACGTTTTCCTTTTCGCTCCCGTTTTTCTTTTTCTTCCCGTTTTCCTTTTTGCACCAGTTTTCTTTTTTGTTCTCGTTTTTCTTTTGTTCCCGTTTTTCCTTTTGTTCCGGTTTTTCTTTTATTCCCGTTTTCCTTTTGCTCCGGTTTTTCTTTTGTTCCCGTTTTCTTTTATGCTTCCGTTTTCCTTTTTGCTCTCGTTTTTCTTTTTCTTCCCGTTTTCCTTTTTCCTCCTGTTTTCCACTTTTGTTCCCGTTTCTCTACTTCTTCGCTTTTTCCTTTTCCTCCCGTTTTGCTTTTTGTTTCCCTTTTTCTTTATGTTCCCGTTTTCCTTTTTGTTCACATGTCCCGTCCCTGGTCTTTTCATGCTATTTTCATCCTCCGTTTCTGGCGAACCACGTCGGTTTTGCCTCCTGTCTTTTCTTCATCGGTGGAAAAATCCTCCAGCAGTCGGAGGTTTGCCAAAAAGAAATGTTTACTACTACTTTCTATTAGTGAAATTTAGCTGTAATAAAACTGGTGATAATAAAAAAATGTTCAAACCGAAACAAAATCAACAATCTCAAATGAAAGAAGAATCGAGCTGCTTAGAAATTTGACGTTATAGAATTGTACTGATAAATCATCAGTTGCCTCCCCTTAAGATCTAGGAGTCATAAAAATCAATCTGAAAATCCGTCAGTAGACGCGTAGTTAGAGTAAAGTGCAATAAATCTTTGACATAAGTTTATTCACTGGTTCTGTTTTTACTACAAGAATCTCATGGGAAATTTGTCCCGGCTTTCTCACATGAAAAGGCTTAGTTTAAAAATGCGACAAAATTGAAAAAAAAAACAACTGCTTGAAAGATTAGAGCGAACAATTCTCTCTTTTTGACTGGTCGGTGTGTAACAATAAAAGAAGGAAATGTTCATTTACATACATACAAAAAGAAAAGTATCAGGATATACACAATTACGTGGAATGAAAGGGAAAATAGAATTCTTCTAAGAAATAATGTTCATAAAAAAGAAAAGGCTTGCTTAAAATATTTTTCTGAGCGCTTGAAAAGATCTTTAATCGAGTAGTAGATTGTTGTTAAAGGTTGTTGTGGTGTCCCCTCTCTAAGGAGTCTATGTTGGACTCCTCCGCCTAGTATAAGATTAGTAGGAGAGAAGGCCCTGGGGAAACGGTCGTACAGACTGTTCAACTGTCAAACTCTCTGCCTCGGTAGAGAGGAACTCGGGCGAAGCTTTGCCGCAGGGCAAAGTTTCGTCCGCGGAGGTAGATAGGCACTGAACCCGTTTAGGTGGTATCAAAGGGAATATTTTTGGCCGAGCCTACGGGCTAGGACTACCCACAATAAACCAGCCTTGTACCACATACATCCTCGTGGTGGGGTGTTAAATATTAACAGTCGACCAGACTGTCCATTACTGTCGAACTCTCTGCCTCGAGCAGAGAGGAACTCGGACGAAGCTTTGCCGCAGGGCAAAGTTTGTTGGTCAAATTCCTTTTTTTATGTTCCAACTCTTCGTCAGAAAATAGATTCTTATCTTTGATAAGAATCAAGGCTTTGGGAGCCGGATATGAAAGCAGGGGAAAAAAAGTTTGGGGTAAGGATTGGAAGAAAAGCTAGAACGCGATCTTGTAAAATATCGTAGTCGTGGTTCTCAAGTTAAATTCTAATAGTCTTCCTCCAGATATTTATTGTATTTCTACTTGACTAAATGATGTTTAGTATGCATATAAGTTAGTATGTTTGATTCACGACATAAATTTATAGTGTAAGTGAGATAGCAGGGTGAAAACGTCATTCATTAAAAAAGAAACACAACTAAAAACACGTGCAAATTTGACTCAGACACTCACAACATTTCTATCTACCATATATACTCGAGTATCTGGGTTTACCTCGGCGTGGCGTAATGGTTAGCAAGCTTGTTTCGCTAAAACAATTACGTCTGAGTAGGGAGTTCGATCCTCTCTGGGTTCCCCATACCTTTGGCTTTGTGCCACATCTAAGCTACGCTTCGAAAATCAAAGGGGCACTTCGACGTGGTGTAATGGTTACCAATCTTGCTTCGCTAGATCTATTATGACTGAAAAGTGAGTTCGTTCTCCACTGGGTGTTCCACGCTTTCGGCCGTGTGCCACATCTGAGCTACGCTTAGAAAATCATTTGGGCACCTCGAGGCGGTTTAATGGTTAGCAAGTTAGTCTTGCGAGAACAATTACGACTGAGTAGTGAGTTCTATCCTCACTGGGTGCTCAATACTTTCGGCCTTGTGCCACATCTAAGCTACGTTTGGAAAATCTCTATATACTCGAGTGTTTTTGATCAGGTTTTACGCAAACAGCAGCATTTTTTGAAGAGGTTAAAAATCATGCATTTTTGGTGACTGCTTGCCCTTTCCACAGGTCATTTTTTTTCTTAGCATCATGCCCCCAAATTCAGCTCTTTACATGGTCGGCTTATACACGCGTATACACGGCTTAATTATTGCATTTGTTTTCGCCCCTTTTTTCCAATTAATATTACGGTTATAATATTGATTATAATAAGGATTTCGGTTCAGATTTACTTGATTTTCATTTTGAAAAATTATTTTTTAAAAATATAACTTTTTGGTTCGTTATTAGAAATAATATTATTTCACTTCTTCGGCACCATTATACCCTAAGAGTGACGTGTACGGTTGCCTAGCAACATAGGTGGCACCAGATGGTGACCCAGTTAAAAATAAACAGGGAAATGTTCTACTAGTGAAGAATTTTATTACGAAAATCAGACTTTTTTCAGAAAGAAAATAGTTTATTTTATTTTTTTCCCTTTTTTCTTGTTTCTTTCTTTCTCCATGGATAAATAATATTTTATTCTAGAAAATTTTCTTTTTTTATTTGCCGTTCTTCCGCTGTAGTTTTCCTTTCTCAGATTTAAATTTGTATCTCACATTGTTCATATCTATCTATCTATCTATCTATCTATCTATCTATCTATCTATCTATCTATCTATCTATGTCTATACGTTCATATCTATCTATGTCTATACGTTCATATCTATCTATAGCTATACGTTCATATCTATCTATCTATCTATCTATCTATGTCTATACGTTCATATCTATCTATCTATCTATCTATCTATCTATCTATCTATCTATCTATGGCTATACGTTCATATCTATCTATCTATCTATCTATCTATATATCTATATATCTATCTATGTCTATACGTTCATATCTATCTATCTATCTATCCATCTATCTATCTATCTATCTATCTATCTATCTATCTATGACTATACGTTCATATCTATCTATCTATCTATCTATCTATCTCAATACATTCATATCTATCTATCTATCTATCTATCTATCTATCTATCTATCGCAATACATCCATATCTATCTATCTATTTATCTATCTATCTCAATACATTCATATCTATCTATCTATCTATCTATCTATCTATCTCAATACATTCATATCTATCTATCTATCTATCTATCTATATATCTATCTATCTCAATACATTCATATCTATCTATGCATAATTACATTCGTACATGCACGTGTGCGTATGTCTCTCTGTGTGTTATAGTGCATTTCTCTGTGTATTTCTGCGTGTTTAACGCTTTTCATCCCTCCCGCTTGTTTCCATTTCTCATGTCATTCGTCTTGTAGGTAAACAGTCGCATGTTCATTTTCCCTAGTTTACACCCTATCTTCATTTATTCCCTGTCGTTTTATCTATTTATAAATCTACGCACACAGCTTGAGATTTCCGTCCTTTCCTCTCATTCGTATCTCCGCAGTTGGCCTTTCTTGTCTTCACTTTCCTCATATGCATACGTCCTAATGCTTTCCTCACTCCATCTCCCTGCTCTCCTTTCTAAAATCCTGATTGTAATCTTCAGCCTACCCACGTCTCTCGTGGCATTATCTCCCTCTTCTATTTCTCTCGTATTCTTTCTGTTTTCCCACTTTCTCCGCATAGGCATTTTCTAAACTTCGCTCCGTCTGACACTAAGTCATATTGTGGGGCTCTAAATTAAGACGGAATTTACGATACAAATAAATTGGTCTAATTTACAATCTTGCTACTGCATTTTCCGCAGAACCTAACCTTGGCACAAGGTTATAGTTCTGGAGTATCTAGTGAGAACTGAAATTACAAATCTAGTAAATTGGCTTCCCAGACGAGTTTGGCGTACCATTATGCTATATGTGCTTCCAAATATATTTGCTAAACGTAACCCAGATATGAAAGCAGATTTCTACAAGAGTCATAGTAGGAAGTCAGAGAAACATCATGCACTTTCTTCTGTATAAACCCTTAAGTTATACGACTTTCGCTCTTTGTTTATTACAAGCATAAACACATGACCTGATTTTCTTTTCTCTCTTTGACAAGTACTGATTTTGACAGGGAGTTGGTAGATAGTGGTACGCCAATCTTCCAATTAAGAACAGCTTTCTATTCTATAAAGTATCATTCATTAATACCGGCATTCTTTCTTTCTTTCTTTCTTTCTTTCTTTCTTTCTTTCTTGGTTTTTATTCCCCGCTATTTATCATCCAATCGCCTGCCTTCTTCCTACTTATTTATTTTTAATATTTTCGATTTCCCAAAATTTTGCTTTTATATATTACTAGCTGAATTATCTGTGCATTACTGAGTGTCACACTTTTTTTTTAATAGAAAATGATGATTGATTTTCAATCATTGTTATAATTTGTGTAGAAACATGATGCATTTCAATATTACTCAATGCTCTTACCGATGTGACCTCCATCTTCTGGCTTTCTCCTTCTATATTTTAAATAGGAGTCATTCCCTTGTTCAAATTAAAATTTAAATTAAATAAGAGGAACAAAATGATTGTCAGTAGGGGGGGTGCAAAAACAGCTTGATCTGTCCCCTTTTATATGTATTTGATGCAATATTTGATTGAATGAATTGATCAGATTTCAACTTTGATATGACAGTTGAGTTGTCGCAACAAATACCTATCGTAAAAAACTGCCCACTGGTGATTTCTTGCTCAACTTGACGTCAATATTCTCCCAATTTGATCTTACCGATGTGACCTCCATCTTCTGGCTTTCTCCTTCTATGTTTTGGATAGGAGTCATTCCTTTGTTCAAATTTAAATTAAATTTAAATCAAAAGAAAAAATAATCAGTGGTGTATCTGTATCGCTTTGATCAAAATGAAATATACTTATTCAAATATCCTAGGAGTCATTCCCTTGTTCAAATTAAAATTTAATTTATATCAAAGAGGAAAAAATTCAGCTTAGGCGCCACCAGCCACCAAACCTCCCCACCACGACACACACCGTAGATCAAAAAGAAATAAATTTATCCATGTACTCTGGGTAATGCTGTTTTAGAATATATATGTTTACGGGGGTTCATCTGCAAAAGTTAATGATATAAAATGGCGAAATCCCTTCGCCAATATTAATCTTAAAGGTGCATTAACGGGCCAATGACTCGATAATGCACCTTTAAAATTTTGTTAGCGAAGGTATTTCACGATTTTATATCATTAACTTTACTAATTTACTTTTTGTATGAATGATTCATGTAATATAAATTGAACTGCACCACATATTTGATATCTATATATATATACCTTTCCGACAATAGCTCAATTAGATCTCATTTAAATATTCATGGAGACCTACCGGACACTATTCGGAACATTCTTGTCGGCAACACTAATATAATAGCATCATCCACATGCAAAAAAAAGGCTAAAAATAATGGAAGCCTTATTACTAAAAAAACAAACAAACCAACACTTAATAATATTAACTTTGAACATGGACATAATATTTTGACCGTGTTTTGAAACAAAAATATGAAACATTTTATAAAACATACATATAACAAACTATTTCTAATTCTAACATTTGAAATATAATCCTTGAAAATGGCTAAATGCATAGCCGAAAGCGTTCTGATAAAAAGAACATTCGGACAGTTTTTATATAATTTATCATCTGAAAAGAAAAACATTATTAGATCGCACGAGAAATTATATAAAAAACTAAATAAAAGCACCTTGTCAGTCGTTTTTTCATTTCATTGTTATATATTTTCATTAGATATTTTCATTATTATATATTTTCATTATACATTTTCATTATTATATATTTTCATTATTATATATTTTCATTATATATGTCATTATTATATATTTTCATTATTATATATTTCCATTCTATATTTCATTATTATATATTTTCATTATATTTTTAATTATTATCTATTTTCATTATTATATATTTTCATTATATATGTCATTATTATCTATTTTCATTATCATATATTTTCATTATATATTTCATTATTATATATTTTCATTATATATTTCATTATTATATATTTTCATTATATTTTCGTTATTATATATTTCCATTATATAATTAAAATAGTGGCTGGATAGTGTACACTCCGTAAAACATATAGCTAAAAATAATTCGCTAAAAATTTGATTCGTATTTCGTGAACTATTAGCAGATTATCATTTTTGACATTTAAAAGATAAATAATCGACAATTATTACAGACGAATAGCTTATCTGCAAGAAGACAATCCTTGTACATTTTCTACTAGGACGATTCACTGAACACATGACTATCTGCATGGAATCGAAATCTTGCCACAGCATAAAATATTCTGGTCAATCGGATTCTCATCACGACCAGTGATACCTGGAGGAGTCCAGCCCTCACCAGTTCAGACCACAAGCGATATTATCTGACTTCATAACTCGCCTTTGACACGGACATATGATCGCAGATTACATCGTGGCTTCAGGGTGTTGACATACCGTCTTGGCCATTGACTTCAGTCTATGAAGGCCTGCACCTATCGACGCCATGTCATCAGCGGTCTGGATAGACAGCCAGTTGTTCAGTACCATGTACAGAATTAGCCCGCAATCGTTTAACATTTGTTGCAGATACTGTCACTCTTCTGAACGCCTCACGGACCACTACACACGGAGATGACAACATCATTAGGTGCTAGGGCCGGTGAACTGAGTGACAGTATTATTATTATTTCTTTGGATTTCTCTTGTATACACAATTATTTGCGGGTCCCAATCAGAGACCAAAGGTTAGAAAAGGCTTCATGACATTTTCCACTGAGTCATTTTGTCCAATCAATAGTTAATCCGGTTTGGTGACCAGGTGTCTCATTTTCGGTCCCAGACTGATTCCTCATTGAGGGACGCGGCCCATGTTTACCCGGGTGACGACCAATTCGATACAAGTTTTCGTTTGTAAACATTGAAATTTGTATTTTTGCTTTTCATCATTAAGCGTCAAGGTTTATTATTATTATTATTATTATTGTTGTTGTTGTTGTTGTTCTTGTTTTATTTCCTTTGGTTTCTCGTGTATACACTTTTCTTTCCGGATCCCAACCAGAAACCTAAGGTCAGATATGGCATCATGTCGTTTTCCACTGAGCAGTTAAAAAACAAAAATCACATATTTTTCATTGATAACGCCCTTCGTAAGGTGTGGACTGTATGTGTAAGTACAATTATTGGTATTTTTTTTAAGACATGAGCTACCAGATATTCCTTAAATGAGCCTATTGGAATCTTTCTTTTTACAATCATTCCGAGGGCTCCAACTACAACTGGAGCTGATAATATCCTCATGCGCCGCATTTTTGCGATTTCGATTTCAAGGTTCTTGTATTTTGACAGTTCTTTTGAAGATCTTCAAAGATACATTGGAGTCTGCAGGGACTGCTATGTCAATAAGGAGGCAAATTTATCTTTTTTGTCTCTAATCACGATGTCTGAACGATTAGCTTTGATTGGTTTGTCTCTGTGTATTGTAATGTTATTATTATTATTATGTTGCCGCTAGGCGTCAGCGTAAATGAGTTTTCGTCAAACGTAACCATTATTATTACTACTGTTGTTTCTGTTGCTACTGCTATTAAAATAGTAGCTTAAATGTAAAATATTATAACAGACTATACATGAGAAATAGGAAAAAATAATAATTCTAAAATAAGCGCTGTTATTCGAAACGCCACTCCTACAAAGTCGAAAATACGTCCTCATCCTAAAAAATATTAAAGCATAATTCACTAGACAGACAGAAAGAAACCTCTGTCACTCGTGTCAAACATATAAATAAGTTCGTATGTAGAATGTGGTATATACTTATAATGAAATAATCTCGATAATTGATGCTTTAAAAATTCAATAAATGAAAACATAAAGAATAAAAAATTAGTGACAATAAAAAAAATATCGAGATTTTAATAAATGAAATAATGAATATACAATATAATAACAATAAAAAGCGTAAATTAATGGATAAATAAATATTCGACGATTTTCTTTAAACACCTGTCGCTTTATTGACGAGGTGGAAAAGACGTCCGTTCACCGAGAGTAGAAGCGTGCTACCCAAAATTATCAACAGATTTTAAAGATATTGAACACATACAAGATGTTTTTTTTTTCGGAAAACTGAAACAAGGAATTCGTTAGAGAATCGAAAAGCTATAAGATCTATAGAAACAGGAGAATATGATAGACTCTATTATGACTTTCACGATGTTTATTTATGATATGTCCCGGAAAGGGATATATTTGTTCGAAGTAGCTAAGTGTTTTGGCTACTGTAACCGAGTAGTACAATCTAGCAGGTAGCCGTAATCGACTGGTACTCGTCGTAGTCGTAGGCAATATGTTTAGGCGATAGGCGTAGGCCAATAGGCGTCGTCAATGGCTCAGTCCAATGGCGTCCTAGAATGGCGTACTCCTGTACCTCTACATCAGCCTGTATTTATGGCTGACACCAGCCAATCATATTCCTGTGAGGGGGAACACAGGTGTATGCATATTCATTACATCAATTTACATGGTTGAAGAAAAATCTCAAGGCAGTGTATTGGATAGCAAGCTTGTCTCGCTAGAACAATTACGACTGAGTAGTGAGTTCGATCCTCAGTGGGTACCCTATACTTTCGACCTTGTGCCATGTCTAAGCTACGCTTGGAAAATCACTATTTAGGATGCACGGTGGAGTAATGGTTAGCGGCTCGGATTGAGTTCGATATCCAGTCAGATCTATTACATTCACTTACGTGCCAGTACCCGTGGGGAAAGTATGAATGCTCTTCTTCTCCACCCAGCTATGGGTAAATAGCAGAACAGACCTGGTTCTATAGCCTTCGATGGCAGGTGGTCTACCGCAGAAAGAACTGGCAATCTACTGCCTCGTCAGTCATGTATCGAAAGATACATGATCGCCTCAGCGTGTATCACGCATGGCACATAATTGACTGACTAAAGAAAAAACGAAAACTCTTTCGATACATGTCAATATAACGCTGCTACTGCATCTCCAAATCTTTATATGTCGAGTATAGTGAACGCCCTCAGTACGCTAGGGTATGGCTACTATGGTTTCTGTAAGGATACTTATGATTAACCTTAGAAAGAGACAGTTGAAATGTCTGGGGAGCATAATGATGAAAGGGGGTTAATTAATTTGACGCTCACAGGGAATATTTTACGCAGGAAAAACAGGGAAACCAGCATATGACCTCCCTAGCGAGTTTTTTTTGCAAATGGAAGGGAAAAGCCGGCTTTAAGAGAGATAACAACGGCTGCTGCTAAATCAAATGGCATGAACAGTCACCTTGTCCCTCCAGATTTCACAGTCTTGGCAAAACGCCGGAACATCCTCCAGTACCAGATTAATCAGCTAGACGCCCCGGCGGTTGATGTTCTTTCAGCGGACGCCTGGTCTGCTGCAGATGACGGGTCGAACTGGCAGCTGACTTTGGTAGAGTGGTCATCAGGTCGTCGCAAGCGGTACTCAAGCCAGAGAACACAACACTGATCGATGGTGCGATGATATTCGGCTGGCCGTTCTAAGTCGGTTTCCTCGTTGAGAGATAGCATAGACAACGTTAACTACGAGCTACAAAGGATAGGAAAATGTGGAGAGTTACAATCTCCCCCCTCCTGACGGAACAGGGGACATAAGAAAGAAAATGTAGTTTTCCTAAGGGTGAGAATTTTTAACAACATTTAATTTTCTTCTAATTATAATAAAAAAAATTAAAAAAAAAAACGGAAATAGTTTTAATACATGATATAATTTTGTTATTATACCTAAAAATCTTTTATGAAAACGGTTATTTCTGCTGCTCGGGTTTCGTTAACAGTTAGGTGTTTACTATTTCTTTTACGCTGCATATTATGCATATTCACTAATATATATATATGTTTATATATATATATATATATATATATATATATATATATATATATATAGTAAACATTGAAGTCAACACTCAGAGGCGACAGGCTGTTTCATGCAAGATGCAATCGTCAGGCCGCCCGCCAGATAGCGTCCAGCATGAAACAGCCAGTCGCCTCTGAGTGTTGACTTCAATGTTCACTTTTATATTTATATTTACATACGCTCTATCTCTGATATTGAGCACTTCATCCCGTAAATATACCACTCCTTAAAACTATATTTCTTCATATATATATATATATATATATATATATATATATATATATATATATATATATAGGGGTTAGACAAAATAATTGGAATAGGTGCAAATTCCACTCTTATATTTCAAAGACCTATTATATTAAGAACTTTAACTAAAACTTAATAATTGCAGGTTATATCTATTGTAAATACGTTTATTTATCTAATTTACTGACTTTGGCTTATTTATCTTTGAGAATTTAAGAAAATTTAAGCTAAATGCGTAACCTCTCTGAGTTCGAAATATGGGCAAATTGTTGGAGCTCGCATGGCAGGACCCACGATCACTAAGGTTACTTAACAGTTTGGTTTTTCAAGAGCTATCATATCAAGAACTATGACGCAATTCAAGAAACAGGGTAAAACCTCTAGCAAGCATAGCAATTCGGCCCGGACTTGCAAACTTACTGACAGAAACCGACGTGCATTGAAACGCAATGTGGCGAAAAATCATCGGATTACTGCGGCCAAAGTGACTTCTGAGTTGAATAATCATCTGAATAGTCCAGTTTCTACTAAAACTGTTTGACGTGAGCTCCATAAGGCTGGATATCGTGGAAGAGTCGCCGTAAGGAAACCTTTTCTCTCAACTCGCAACATTCAGAAGTGGTTGAAGTGGTGCAGATAACACAATGCCTGGTCTAAAGACCAATGGAAGCAAGTGATATTCTCAGACGAGTCCAGTTTTTCTCTTTTCCCAACTTCAGGGCAAGGTTATGTGTGAAGGCAACCCAAAGAAGCTTACAACCCTGACTGTCTTCTTCCAACAATGAAGCATGGTGGTGGATCAGTGATAGTTTGGGCCGCTATATGATGGAAATGTCTCGGTCCACTAGTTGCACTGCGTGGTAGAATCAACAGCAAAGATTACCTGAACATTTTGGGTGATCATGTTCATCCAATGGCCCAGACTTTATTCCCTGATGGTGACTACATCTTCCGAGACAATAATGCTCCAATACATACGGCTTGAGTGGTTAAGAATTGGTATGAAGAGCATGAAAGTGAGCTAGAACACATGGAGTGGCCTCTCCAATCTCCAGATATCAAGATTATTGAACATTTGTGGTGCATTTTGGAGCGACAAGTTAGGAGCCGCTATCCTCCACCGTCGTGTCTTAAAGAGCTAGAGCAGGTGTTAATGGAAGAATGGCTGGAAATTCCTCTGGATGAAATCAGAAAGCTGTATGATTCCATTCCTAGACGTATTAAAGCTGTATGTGAGGCTAAAGGAGGACCAACTCCATATTAAATAAATTTTCTTTGAATTTAACAAGTGTTTCAATGATTTTGTCCAACCCTTGTATATAATCATATCACCATATATCCAAACATATATATATATATACATGAACATAGAACTTCCAATACGTCCAATGTATACATCTTAACTGAGATTTATATACAAGTAAGTGAAATTGTGAATGCACTCATATAAATATTTATCCATCGTATAAAACTAATGATAATACATACATGAACTCATTCGAAATACAGCGTGCGATGCGTAAATTGTTACCAATTTATAATATTTTATTTCACAGATACGCGTTGTATGTTCTTGATTTTGTCGACTTCCTAGTTTTGTAGGGTCATCGTCTGTGAGAAAAAGAGCACGATGACGCAGTTCACTCCGTCAGAAATTTGGAAACGGCATGCTGTGTTGCTTGGCATTGGCGCCTGAAGCTCCAATAGGAATATTTCAGAGTGTGTGTTTGTCAATCTGAGTTCAACGCAAAGGATTCGGAAAGAGTTGGATGAGTCTAATGGTGATCACGAAGGTACTTCAGCTCTGAAAACTACTCTGGTCGTTCTGATAAGAAAAGAGCTCCTGAATTTGTTGGTGATGCCTTCAGACTCAAAACAGACGCCAACATCAAAAGCTATTTTGGGTGAATAGGATGGCTGTTAGAAGACTCTATGTCTGGCGGTAAGAATTCGCACGAAGCCATACAAGCAGGATAACCCTGTCATGGATGTGAGAAAATGTTTGCGACAGCATCAGCCGTTGCATCTGGCCACCTAACTCATCCGATTTTAACGCACTTGATTATTATGTGTGTGGCGCTGAGAATAACAAAACTTGTAACTGAAGGCAAGGATTACGAAAGCATTCACAAACTTAAACCAGGCGACCGTCAAGAAGAAAGGGAGGAGATTTTGAAGTCGTCTGGAGGCCGTGTTTGAAGCCAAGAGCGATTTTATTGATTAAGTTTACTCTTTGCTATTTATTAAGATAGTTTTGTGTAATTTTGGTAAATATATCTGTTGAAATCAGTGTTATTTTCATTTTTGCGTCATTTAGTCGACAATTTATCAATCGCACCGTGTACATTTAAATACAATATGATAAACATACATTGACCATTATTTTATTAGCACTTGCAGTCAATCAATATCCTATATTTTTATCTATCTATCTATCTATCTATCTATCTATCTATCTATCTATCTATCTAGCTAGCTAGCTAGCTAGCTATCTAATTTCAACTCTTCCCCTCTTGCTTTCTTTGTATCATTCTAAGTTCATCACTTTCCCTCTATCTAATTATTATTATTCATATCTATCTATCTATCGATCTATCTAAGTTCAGCTCTTTCTTTCGTTTTCTTTCTTTCTTTTTTCTTTCTTTCGTTTTCTTTCTTTCTTTCTTTCTTTCTTTCTTTCTTTCTTTCTTTCTGTACTTCCCATCTATCTATCTATCTATCTATCTATCTATCTATCTATCTATCTATCTATCTATCTATCTCCGTAACTTCATATCTATCTATCTAGCTAGCTATCTATCTATCTATCTAGCTATCTATCTCTCTCCTCACCCCCCTCTCTCTCTCTCTCTCTCTCTCTATATATATATATATATATATATATATATATATGCATACACACACACACACACACACATATATATATATATATATATATATATATATATATGTGTGTGTGTATATATATTAAATTTAAGAGATGGTCATAAATATCCTTTTAGTTGGAAGTGTAGGTAAATTATGGAAGATGCTAAGTCTTGCACGATATTTTATATTCGTAAATATACATATATATTTTGCAGCACACAGCATCCTCTATATTTCATCTAAACTTCTTCAATTAACTTGATGAATATCTCTGAGCAGCTGTTGAATTTTAGAATTGCTAAATGCTAACGACATTTTTAACGTTGATTATAATTACTTGTTGCAAAATAAAATCTTTACATTCGTTTTGTTAAAATCCATTAGAGGAAGAACACACACACACAAACAAATATATATATATATATATATATATATATATATATATATATATATATATATATATATATATATATGACGAAATATAGTCTTAAAGTGTGTTATATTTATGGGATAAAGTGCTCAATATCAGAGATAGAGGCGACAGTCTGTTCCATGCTAGATGCATGTAGCATGAAACAGACGGTCGCCTCTAAGTGTTGACTTCTATGTTCACTTTTTATATATATATATATATATATATATATATATATATATACAGGGTGTCCATAAAATTAGTGTGAACTTTTAAAAAATGATACCTTTATTTGTATTTGCGGTAGAAATAATTTGTAAAAAGGATCAGAAAGAAGTAAATCTATATTTTTTAAGGTTTTATTGAAATTTTATTCAAGTTTCCACATGTCCTCCATCATTAGCAATACAAAGGTTAATACGATTTTGCAGTTCACGGAAAACATTTGCCAACTGATTTACAGTAATGCCTGAAATCACATTAGTTATTTTAGCTATACTTAAAACTAGGTACATTAAACTTTATAACATTTTTTACAGATTATTTCTAATAAACGGAAATGAAACACGTCCTGCGACAGAGACATCCTCTGGTTGAAGACATAGAGACAAGCTTTTATCCTCTTTCCTTTTATAATAATATATACAATGCCACGATGAGTGTTTAGAGAAATCCGTTAGCAGACAAGTATACCAGGGTACCCAAAATCTCCAATAATATCTTATTTGACAAAAGATAATTCAAACATTCAGGAGAATGAAATGAAGATATCTGAATGAAGGAAATATTAAGGGAAATTAAATGAAGATTTCAACTGAAGTTAACTCGTGATTCAACCAGCTGACAGCCATGAGACAAAGCGGCTATCTTGCGGCCTCTATTTTGGGCGTATGGATCATATCTGTCGGTAACTTATTTTTCCTTTATTGCTTTGAGCAATAATGGTCAACTTCTTTTAGTTCTCCTAGTCTCTGTAGGCTTACGGTCATATCACTTTGAAACACCGATTCCCGTGCTTTCACCGAATTTAAACAACGCCGATCCCGGTTAGTATCTAGAGAGGTGACCGATTGGGAATACCAGATACTGTAAGCTTGGATGTGCGGGCAGAGTAATGGATTATGGCTGGGATTTGTTAATCGGAGAGCCGACTTCTAATTCCAGTTATATTCACTTACGCGCACATACAATTGGGAAAGTTACGAATACACATTTTCTTCCCCACCCAGATATGAATTAATTAGTAAAACTTATATCACTAAATCATTATTAGTTCCCTTCAAAAAATTCTTGCAATCTAAATTATTTTTTCTGGTTTTAAATAACCTGGAACATGTTGATAAGCCGTTAAAAACGAATCAATGAAATCTACTCTTTTTTCTGCTATAAATTTACACAAGCTCTTCCGGTATGTTCCTCTGTGCTTCTCCAGTTCCTCTTGCCTTGACTATGCATGTGAGCATCAAATGCTTCAAAACTTCTTTCCTCATACTTCATAGAAATATCAATTGTTTCTTTCTGTTTTTGAGTCTCGTTTTGGTTTTATTTTTTCAAGTTTCCTCATTCCGTATCTATAATATTCTCAGCAGTCTTCTATAGAACCATATTTCTTTTACCTGAAGTTTCACCTGCATGTGAAGAAACTGAGAAGCATTCATTTACATATTGGAGGATCTGTATTGCATAGCAATTCAGTAATCTTCTCTTTGTTTTCGCCGAAATGTTTTTCCTATTTCTTAATACTTTGCTTAGCTTTTGGAGGGAATCTTTCGTTATTCTAGTGAAAACTCATTTACAAAAAAAGAAACGATAATACAGGAAATGAATAGTGAATATTATTGGTTGTATGAAATTTATTTTTAATATATTTATAAGCATATAAGAGAAGACTTTGCAAGAATATGTATGACGTCAATTGTGCATATTCTTACTTTAAATAATTAGATTTTAAATTGGATTTCATTGTTTGAGAAAATTTAAAAGACTACTGATCAAATTTAATATTTAAATATATTTCAACATTTTTGCGCATTTATTTAGCAGCCACCTTCATGGAGAGTAAAATATTGAAATATTTTTGAAATCTTAAAAGGAAACCTACTTAAAAGGGACAATAAAGAGCGAAAACGGTATCTAGTTCGAGTATTTCCCCTGAAAAAAAATATTGCTTAATTAGATAAAAACACTCATTTTTTATTTGTTTTTTTACGGATTATCAACCTTTGGGGTGTTTTTTAAAGCTGAGACATATTCAGGATTGTAATAATTATTTTTTTTTTATGAATGAATCATTTTTTTACAGTGAGGTATACCGTGTACAAAACCTGGAGCCACTCGAGGTAGACGGTTACAGATTAAGACACATTTCCCAGCAATGGATTACGGATGGAAGAAGGTTCGTTCGCTTCAATGTGAACGGGTGGAGCTATGTAATGCTGTTCGTCCGAGCACTTTCCATGGATGTAGCGATAGGGCAATTAGAGACTTGCAACATCACTTCAGCAAGAGAAAAGTTGCAGGGTAGAAAATAGTTCATCACCCACAAGGACGCGCAGGCACTCTGGAATCTATCAAAACTGGAAAGCTCCAGTCCAGCAGTACTCCACTTCATGCCCGACATGGTTCTGGTAAAGGTAGAGGATATCACGAGGAGTCAGATACTTACAGTAGCGGAAAAGATGACCGAGCATTTTTGATGCATCTTTAGCTAGGGATTCTATGTACGAGTTCCGCTTGGGGTCTGGGTTAAGTTTAAGACTTTACACTCTGTCTTAGTGGCGAGTCCGGGTATATATATATATATATATATATATATATATATATAGAGAGAGAGAGAGAGATAGATAGAGAGAGATTATTCTACATATATATAGAGAGATTATTCTACACACACACACACACACACACACACACACACACACACACACACACATATATATATATATATATATATATATATATATATATATATATATATATATATATATACTCTGTCTTTGTGTGGAATCCGGGTCTGTGAAACAGCGAAACAGTCTGTCTGTGGATAACAATAATTATATATATATATATATTTTGGTATAATTTTCGAATAAATAATTGTATTTGCTCTACTCTGTATTGAGCACTCTTTTAAGAATAGTATTTGTTGGTTATTGGAATTTATTCCGTATACACCAATCCTATACTTGGGTATATATATATATATATATATATATATATATATATATATATATATATATATATATATATATATATATATATATATATATATATTATAAAGAGATAATCATACATTGAATCAATTATCAATATTAATGCAATTAATGGCGAAATCTATAAAATAAGAGTTTTTATTTTAAAGGAAAACATTACAGCCTAATGATGAGGACATGAAGTTCTCGAAAGTACTTACTACTCTAAAAATACACCAGATCCATCGGACAACAATTTTATACATAAGGATCGCATCATTCAGTAGATTGTTAGTAGGTTAATGCTTATATTAAGTCTGTTAGCGAAGAGATTTCGCCATTAATTGGATTAATATTGCTAATTGATTCAATGTATCATTATCTCTTTATAATATAATTTATATATACATATATATATATATATATATATATATATATATATATATATATATATATCACCAGTTACCTTCCATCGCGCGAAGAAGTACAATCATAGTTTTGAAACATGAAAGCTCTTGTGTAACGATTTAAAAATGTTCTTATTATAATCTCTTATAATAAATATGTAATAATATTTTGCTCTATTTTGTATTGAAGACTTTTCTAAAAGTAAATGCTACGAACTGTGGATTTCTACTCCATGTGTTCATTCTCTCATCTGGATATATATCCCTACATATAAGGTTTACTTGGCCGTTTCGAGAATGGTTCTCAAATAATAACCCTAGGACATACATCGGGCACACAACCACAGCTCTCTCGCGTGAGGCTCACATATCATCTTAATGAAATTAGCACCATAAAAATGATATTGTAACAATATACAGCACCACCAATAAACCATTCAAATCATCTGATATAAGAAAAATCATAATTAGCAACACCAAAATCCTCTATAAAACAACTGCAAAAAACGACTACAAATTCTGGAAGCGATCCTCATCAAAATCCAAAAACATAACATAAATATGAGAGCATTTAATACTGGCAGAACATATTAAACATATTTAATAACTAATCATCTAATAAATAATATCAATCCCCTTCTTACCAATACTTATCTAACCCCAAAATATCGTTTAATATATATAAAACTAAATCAAGCAACAACATCTCTAAAAAAAAATTAAACGCCATGATGACGGTTCAGGACAACCGAAAGCCCTCGGCAGAAAGCTATCGATTAGGATTCTACTTTCACAAACTGGACCCAAACATTAAGAAACTTGCAGGGAAGTAAGAAAAAACTGAGAAAAAACATTTTAATAACACATACCTTTATATATATATATATATATATATATATATATATATATATATATATATATATATATATATATATATATATATATATATATATATATATATATATATATATGTATAATAGTAATATAAATATAAGTAATAATACTCATCTGGAAAAAACTTAGGTGTTTTGGCTTGTAAATTAACAAACCAATACCAAGAACTAAGAGCATGTAATTGAGGCGAAAACAATCGTCCAGAATTCAAGTTTAGAGTCCAAAGAAAAAACCTCCAAAACGAGTAAAACAAAAGTAACTAAGTAAAGTTCTCAATGCACTAAGTAGAGCAAATCTAACTATGAACCTAAAGAGCCAGGTAAACCTACCTAGGTTTCAATGTGGATCGTCAGGGAGTACACCCTGATGATCCGCATAGGTGACACCTAGGTAGGTTTACCTGGCTGTTTAGGTTCATAGTTATATATATATATATATAAATATAAAAGTGAACATAGAAGTCAACACTTAGAGGCGACAGTCTGTTTCATGCTAGATGCAATCGTCAGGCCTGACGATTTCATCTAGCATGAAACAGACTGTCGCCTCTAAATGTTGATTTCTATGTTCACTTTTATATTTACACACGCTCTATCTCTGATATTGAGCAATTTATCCCATAAATATACCACACTTTAAGACTATAATTCTTCATTTATATATATATATATATATATATATATATATATATATATATATATATATATATATATATATATATATATATATATATATATAAGAACTACAGCAAATAATGTAAAAAATGTGGGTGTGGATATTTTTACTCTCTGGCAATTTTTTTTTTCTATGCTTAAGTTTACCCAGAGATCAATAGTTACCCAAGGTAGACCGTTACGATTAAATTATTCTTAAAGGATGTGTGATAAAATTGAAAAAAGTAGGTGGTAGGCAGTGAAGATTATGAGGATAGATAATTATTAACCGATTATTTGAAGAGTTTAAGATTACAGCGTTCAAGGAGGCCTCCAGGTCGGAAGTTTTTCCAAAAAGATTCAGTTACTGAGAAAACTCTCTCTTTACGATTGACACAAGTAAGAAATGAGGTCGATTCGACACCCTGCAATTAGTAAGGCGTGGCCTAGCTGCAAATGTCTGAACAGGTGTAAGTGAAGAATATAGGTCCTCTGAAAAAAATTGCCATGGAAATAGTGTTAGATTGTGAGGAAAGCGGCTGCGTAAACAATTTTGAAGTGGAGATGGTTTTGTTGCCTTGAAAATCAGCTGTGATGAATCTCAGATTTATATCTAGACTTGGCTATAAGGAGATACACGTAATTAACTTTACAAGATCGCCATAACTAAATGCCGGATATTTTTTAAAGCGGGAATCTAATTTTCAAGACCTACCTGTCTGCAGGTTATGTTTTAATTTGTTAAATTCCAGACACAAAAGTAAAAGTCATTCTAGCTGGAAGCAATACAATCGATATTAACGTATAGCAATAAAATCGATATTGAATATAACATTGTTATTTATAAATAAACGTTTTTTGTTATTGTTACAACAGAAGGTGAATAGGTTTATTAGAATTCTGAGTGCACACATTGCCCAGTTACTCACTTGACTTGATTGACTTCAGTAGACATTTCGAACCGACATTGATCCCGATAAATCTTGTTTAAATTTCTACGGTATTTGTCCTTTCATACTAAACAATGTTTTTAATGTTCTTAATTGTATTAGCTCTGAAAAATGTAATTATATTATGTAGTGACTAGATTGTTGATTAGGTTTAGCCAAAGCTAGGTTGCGTAAAAGCTAGTCTGCCTCATTGAAATCTATCCAGTGCTGATATTATCACTATAATATAAAGTTTGAATGTATCAGACTTCGTATGATCCCCAAGCAATGTCTACTTACATTAGTTTTCTTTATGTTAGTATGTATGAATGTACACGGTGCGAGGGGTAAATTGTCAGCATTTTATATTTTTAATCTCGACATGCGCATTGTTTTTTTGTTTTTTTTATTATATCGACTGCACACTGTAGTAGGGTTAGTTGGGCACCGTCTGTGATGAAAAGTGAAAAATGTCGCAATTCACACTGCCAGAGATTTAGAAACGGCATGCTGTACTACTTGGCATTCACATCGGAACCTCTAATGAGAGCGTTTCAGAGTGTTTCGGTGTCGAGGATTTGGAAAGAGTTTCATGAGTCTAATGCCGATTCTGAAGGAGCGGCAGGTTGGAAAACACACTCTAATCGTTCTGATAAGAAAAGAACTCCTGAAATTGCTGGCGATAGCCACAAACTCAACATAGAGGCCTAAATCAAGTGCTTTGAGGAGTTAATGCTACCTTGGGTCAAGAGAGTGGCTGCTGGAAGACCCTATGTCTGGCAACATTACTCTGCACCATGCCACCCAAGCAGGTGAACCCAGTCATGGCTGTCAGACAATTTCTACGGACGCATCACACCATACATCTGGCCAACTACCTGCCAAGACTGCAACACCCCTTGATTGCTGTGAGGGGTGCAGTTAAGTGAGAGACCAACAAACCGTTTTGTAACACAAAAGCAGGCAAGAATTATGGCAACATTCACCAAATTAAACAGACAGTCCAGACGAGATGTCGGCGATTCCGAAGTCGTCTGTAGGCCGTGGTTGAACAAATTTTATTGAATAAATTTAGTCTTTAGTATTTCAAGATATGTTTGGTAACAACAAAAATAAAATTGACCAATGACCATATGTTCCCTTCATTTTCTTCTATGTGGCGCGTCAATTCAATACATAGACGATTTGGGTCTCCCCAACTTCCTATGTTGTGTGGCTCAGTTTTTTCCCCGCTTTACTAAGGCTCCTGTTTCTTGTTCCGCCATCCATTCACACAAGTTCGTTAGATAAGCAGTTCATTGTCGACCCTTATCTATCTTGCTCCCCTGTGAGGGTTAAGTTTTTTTACGTCATCCTTTCTTATTATGCCTCCAAAGAATATCACCTGTCCATTCCTGATTCTGACAGTGTTTTTTCTGTTACCATTTTCTTTAAGACATCCTTGTCGCTTACTCGCTGCAACAACGGAATTTTCAGTATCCTTCAGTAGAACGACATTACGGATACCTCCTGCTTTCTCCTCATCTGTGGAAAAACTGTCTAACATTTTCATTTTCTCTAAAAGTCGTCATTGATATAGTATGAAATTAAACTTTTATATTAGTTTGACTCATATTTAATTATCATATTTATTTAAAAAAAAAAACGCGTACTATTATATTTCTTTCAATTATATATTCGCCATTATTTTCATTGACTTGTTGCCAATTATAAAGCAGCTGGTCGATAAATTTTGAGTAGATTTCTCTAGCATTGATATGAAAAATGTTTTCGGCCACCTCTTGAATCTGGTTTACATGAGAGAAAATCCCCCCACCCTCGTCAAAACGTTTTACAGATATCAGAAAAATGAATAAGTTGGTGAAGGTGGATATGCTATGTAGGGAAGAACTGCCCAATGGAGTTCCAAAATGTGTTATTTTTGTTGCATTCAACCTTGAGTTGTCATGGAGAAGAACAACATTTTTAAAAAATTTAAACCAATGTGTAAGGTGCTACAGCCGTACCAAATGACTCATCTGCCACAGTCGTACCAAATGACTCATCTGCCACAGTCGTACCAAATGACTCATCTGCCACAGTCGTACCAAATGACTCATCTGCCACAGTCGTACCAAATGACTCAACTGCCACAGTCGTACCAAATGACTCATCTGCCACAGTCGTACCAAATGACTCAACTGCCACAGTCGTACCAAATGACTCATCTGCCAGTCGCACCAAATGACTCAACTGCCACAGTCGTACCAAATGACTCATCTGCCACAGTCGTACCAAATGACTCATCTGCCACAGTCGTACCAAATGACTCATCTGCCACAGTCGTACCAAATGACTCAACTGCCACAGTCGTACCAAATGACTCATCTGCCACAGTCGCACCAAATGACTCAACTGCCACAGTCGTACCAAATGACTCATCTGCCACAGTCATACCAAATGACTCATCTGCCAGTCGCACCAAATGACTCAACTGCCACAGTCGTACCAAATGACTCATCTGCCACAGTCATACCAAATGACTCATCTGCCACAGTCGTACCAAATGACTCATCTGCCACAGTCGTACCAAATGACTCAACTGCCACAGTCGTACCAAATGACTCAACTGCCAGTCGCACCAAATGAATCAACTGCCACAGTCGTACCAAATGACTCATCTGCCACAGTCATACCAAATGACTCATCTGCCACAGTCGTACCAAATGACTCATCTGCCACAGTCGTACCAAATGACTCATCTGCCACAGTCGTACCAAATGACTCATCTGCCACAGTCGTACCAAATGACTCAACTGCCACAGTCGTACAAAATGACTCATCTGCCAGTCGCACCAAATGACTCAACTGCCACAGTCGTACCAAATGACTCATCTGCCACAGTCGTACCAAATGACTCATCTGCCACAGTCGTACCAAATGACTCATCTGCCACAGTCGTACCAAATGACTCATCTGCCACAGTCGTACCAAATGACTCATCTGCCACAGTCGTACCAAATGACTCATCTGGTGTATCATTGTAATGGACCTTGCTTAGAACTGAGTCTCTATTCAGTGATATGTATATAATTCCGTCCATGTTTTCTGTTATCATATCTAAACTGGATCCACACAAAACCTGGTATCCTTGCAATTGTGCTTAGGTAATGTTCTTTGGACTAAATCCTGTTCGCTTAAACTCTACAATAAATGCCTTACTGCTTCATGCTTTCCTGCTTATAGAAATCATCATCTGTGGTTGCAGTGTTTAAATCTCCGGCGAACCGTCTGATTCTATTGACTAATTGACATTCTACTGCTTCTACCACTTTTTGGCAAAGTACTAGTTGTTCTAATCAACTCTGAATTGGTTAAGCATCTCACCTCACAAGCTCTTCTATTAGATAATCAATATGGTTTTCGCTTCTCTAGCTCAACAGTTGATTTATTTTAGGTTCAAATACAGGGTGACCCCAAAAACGGGGATTTTTGAAGTGCGTATTGCCAGATATGAGCAAGTGGCAACACTGCGAGAAAGTGACCTTGAGCAAGTAAACATTTCACCATTTTAGTAACGAGTATCCCAGATGAGATGTTGCAGCAGTCAATGAGGAATCTCAACGCCATCTACAGGACATAAAAAATGAAAAGTCCATCTTTTTTTCTTAAATGGCATGTTTTAAGGTTTCAATTACTATGAATGAAATATTTTTCTTCCATCACTCTTTCTTTTATTGGATTGTTAAATAGTTCCCGTTTTTTGGGGTCACCCTGTAATTCCAGTATTCCTTTCCTGATTCTGAATATGTGTTCTGTCTGTTGCCAATTTTATTAAAACTTCCTCGTAACTTATTCGTTCTGTCAGTGGAATTCTCAGCATCCTTCCGTAGAACGATATTTCTGTTACCGTCTGCTTTATCCTCATCCGTGGAGAGATTGTCCATCATATGCTTCCATATTAACGTATGGATATCACATTGTAATCCAGCACTCTTTTCTTTGTTTGTAAATGTTTTCGTTTTTCAGCAGCCTTCTTAGCTTTTGAAATGATTTTTTTGCTAGTCCAAGGCGTGTGCCTTATTTTTCATTTTCCGTTAAAGTTTCGTCTTTTCATCTCTCCCGTTCTTCTACTTATCTACGCAAAATCGCTAGGTAGGTTATGTGATGTTTGCCTTCGCACACCCTTGCGTTCAATCTGTACTGTAGCATCAGATTTCCCAAAGCATCTTTCTTCATTATGTGTCCTAAAGATTTCATCTGTATCTTACTGGTGTTAAGTGTAAGTATCCTTTCTGTTTCCATTTTCTCTAAAACTCGTCGTTGCTTACATGTTCAGTCCATTGTATTCTCAGCATCCTTCTGTAGAAGCATATTTATGTTGTATCACGTTCCTTCTTCCTCCATGGGGAGATTGTACAGCATTTACTGCCATATAAGACGATGGATATCACATAGCAATCCATAGCTAGTCCAATGCGTGTTCGGACATCGGTGTCACATTTTCCATCCTCTGGTAAAAAAAAACATTTCAGATATTTGAACTTCTGTAACTCCTTGATAATGACATCTCCAATTTGTAACGCAAATCTTGGAATTTTTCTCTTGCCGTTGATCATAATTTCTGTATTCTTGCAATTGACAGCTCTTTTTCCTCGTTTTTTTCTTCTTCCACTCTAAGTGGCCATGTTGTTTCCTTTCCGATTCTTACATCAACGCAGTGTGACCTGCGTATTTCATATTGTTAAACTTACGGCCATCAGTAATAAATCCCGACACAGATTTTATTTTCCTTAGGATATTGGCGCTATAAAATTTGTATAATGATTATAATTTTACCAAAAAATTCAAACCTATGCAGCATACAGAAAAATAAATTTCAGTTTTGTCACTCAAGGTTAGGTTATTATAGTCCGATTCAGTACATAAGAGAAATGTTGTTCTTTCTTGAATTCGAATTCATACATTTTGAATAAATTAAAAGAATCACCATATTTTGACCGATCTCGCAATTAATTTACTGTAATATGAAAGTAAATATTTATATTAGGTTGACTCATAAATAATTTTTGTTCTGCTTTAAAAAAAGCATACAATTGTATTTCATTCAATTATATATTCGCCATTATTTTGAATAATTTGTTGCCAATTAAAGTAGCTCTTCGATGTCTTTTGAATAGAAATTCGCTGGCATTGATTTGAAAAAAGGTTTTCGACCACCTCTTGAATCTGGTTTACATGAGAAAAAATCCCTCTCCATCAAAATGTTATACAGATATCGAAAGAAATGTAAGAATAATTTGTTGACAGCTAATATGGCGTGTAGGGAGGAACAGTCCAACGGAATTCCAAAATGTGTTATATTTGTTGTATGCAGCCTTGAGTTGTCACGGTGATTAAGAATTTTTTTAATAAATTTAAACCAGTGTGCAAGCTGTCACAGCCGTACCATATGGCCCATCTGGTAGAGCCAAACCATATACTCATCTGCCACAGTCGTACCAAATGACTTATCTGTCACAGCCATACCAAATGACTCATCCCCACTGTCGTACCAAAAGACTTATCCGGCACAGCGGTACCAAATGACTCATCTGTCACAGCCGTACCAAAATGACTCATCTGCCACAGCCGTACCAATTGACTCATCTGCCACGGCCGTACCAAATGACTCATCTGTCACAGACGTGCCAAATGACTCATATGCCACAGCCGTACCAATTGACTAATCTGTTACAGCCGTACCAATTGACTAATCTGTTACAGCCGTACCAAATGACTCATCTGTCACAGACGTGCTAAATGACTCATCTGCCACAACCGTACCAAATGACTCATCTGCCACAGCCGTACCAAATGACTCATCTGTCACAGACGTGCCAAATGACTCATGTGCCACAGCCGTACCAATTGACACATCTGTTACAGCCGTACCAAATGACTCATCTGTCACAGACGTGCTAAATGACTCATCTGCCACAACCGTACCAAATGACTCATCTGCCACAGCCGTACCAAATGACTCATCTGTCACAGACGTGCCAAATGACTCATGTGCCACAGCCGTACCAACTGACTCATCTGTTACAGCCGTACCAAATGACTCATCTGTCACAGACGTGGTAAATGACTCATCTGCCACAACCGTACCAAATGACTCATCTGCCACAGCCGTACCAAATGACTCATCTGTCACAGATGTGCCAAATGACTCATCTGCCGCAGCCGTACCAAATGACTCATCTGTCACAGACGTGCTAAATGAGTCATCCGCCACAGCCGTACCAAATAACTCATCTGTCACAGTCATACCAAATGACTCATCTGCTACTGCCGTACCAAATGACTCATTTGGTGTATCCTCCTATTGCTCTCGCATAGAGCTGAGTCTCTATTTCAGTGATATGCATAGAACCCCGTCAATGTTTCCTGTTAACATCTCTAAACTGTATCCACCCAAAACATGCAATGTTGATGGAATCGTTGTAATAATGCTTAGGAAATGTGCTCCTAGAATAGATCCTGTTCTCTGTAAACTCTACAAATGCCTTGCTACTTCTTGTTTTCCTGCTTGTTGGAAATCATCTTCTGTAGTTCCATTCACTAAGAACTGATCCTTCTAAATATCTACTTCATACTGGCAAAATGCTATTTTTTTTAATCAACTCTGAATTGGTCTTCTTTCAAATGAGCAATATGGTTTTCGCTTTTCTAAGTCAACTTGTTATATAATAAAGTTTATAGTTGTAACAGTTTTTTTTAGGATTTACTTAATAATGGCGAAGCTTGTCAGGGTGTGATATGCTGGTTTACTTCATGAGTCGAAATGATATTGTATTTCTTGAATTTAATGTTTGAATACATTTTGAACTGATCCAGTCTTTTCTATCAAATCGCGGACTTCAAATAAACGGTTCTTGAACAGCTACTGTTCTAGATCTTTTTGCCTTACTGTAGACGTCTTACAGGGCTCCACATTGATCCCAACTTTCATGAATGATCTTTCAGATGTCATCAATTCTAAACTCGGTATCCATGCTGATAACACAACCATTTACTCCTATCTTAAAATTAATTCTGTACGGTTCGATAAGATGACGGTTGATAACTGAGACAAGGAATGGCGCGTTAATTTTAACTCCTCCTGAACGAAGGTGATCTCTTATCATCGCTTGAGAGAACCTTTTTGCCTGCCAAGAGCATGGCTCATTGTGCCTTCTCAGGGAAACGTTTTCTGGTGTCATAAATCGGGAAGTTTATAGCGAATCAATTACTACGTCTGCTGTTAGGAAGGTCGGTTCACTGATTCATGCCAGACACCAGAATCTATATTATTTACATTATTCGGAACATTGTCCTCATCTTTGTCGCAATATTTGTTACAAAGTTTCGGCCGTTGTACGCCCCGGCCTTCTTCAGGCGGTTGGAATGTCGAACTGAACCCTTTATTTCGCCTACTCGGGTAGACTGTTCTAGTTCCACGTGCCATGTTTAATGGATGTCAGTTATCAGTTAGCTCCTGTTCATTTTTACCTCTGAAGTTCTCCACTCTTTGAATCCTGTCACTGGATCTAACCAACGCCTTTATCCACTGTGCCACGTGTCCTCAAGGACAAGAGATAACTCATAACTGACATTAAACATGGCACGTGGAATTAGAAGAGTCTACTCCAGTGAGCGAAATAAAGGGTTCAGTTCGACATTCCAACCACCTGAAGAAGGCCGGAGTGTACAACGGCCGAAACGTTGTAACATATATGGCGACAAAGATGAGGACAATGGTCCGAATAATGTAAATAATGTACATAATACCTCATCTCAGAAATATAGACAGACCATAATTTACCTTACACATTACATACACATCCACCATTCATCCGCGGAAGTAATATAACTGCCACATCTAGTCTCGTGCTTCTGTTATATATTTAGAGATTCTTAATAAAATACCAAGAATAAACTGTAATATTATTGTTCCTAACCTGGCATCTCGGCTTCAGTCACTTTTCCACCGCCGTTACGTAGCTTCCCTATGCCTTTTCTATAAATACTTTCATAGTAATGATGTTCTGATGATCTTTCTTCTATGGTACCTAGACTTAAACTATGTAAGCGCTGTACTCGATTGGCGGAAAGGTCTCATCATTTTACAATTAAAATACCTAGATGTAACCGTAACTTCTATGTTAACCGTTTCTTCTCTCGCACCTCCCGCTTGTGGAACTCTCGTCCGGCTTCTTGCTTTCCAGTCAACATTGATATTCAAAAATATATATACAATCTCAACCGTTATCGTCTGCCTTCTTCATTCCTATTTTTCTAATATACTCTCTCGTTAATACGGCTTGTATTTCAATATTCTCTTAAACTGAGTAACTTCTTAGTGGCTTTATTGCCTTCCTTACAGTGAAGTGATTAAAAGAAAAGTGTGCTCTACATTTATTCCTAGCTGCTACAAAGAATTAGAATTAGTGATAACGTTCGCCTTTGAAATATCATTCACGAAAGTTACTATCAACTAGACGGATTAAGTAATTGATTTAAAAAAAAAATCTTGTGTAAAATTTCGCCTACTCACAATCAGAAAAACAGATCATAGCCATTGACCTTTGGATTGAAAATCTCTTCTCACATACAAAAATTACAACGACATATATGCAAATATCGGGTCTATAGAAAAGTGTATACAGAGAGACATGCAAATGCACAGTTAATTTCCGTAGGTATTAATTTCCGTAAATATAAAAAAAACATTAAAAAAGAAAACAAAATAGATTAGAAAAACAAAAAAATATACCGACAAAACTGTGCTAGTAGCAAGTACAATAATAATACATTGAAAATGGAACATTTCAAAATTGAAGCTTTTCCCAGTGTGTAAGCTATATGTATATTTGAATTTAAGACTGGCGTTCAAAAATCAAACAAAATAAGAATGAACAATATATATATATATGCAAATGCTCTGTTTTATAATAAACAGTATTAAATAACATTTTCCGGCCTGAATGTCCGAGAAATTTTCATAGAAAATTTTCGCTCTCCGACAGGAATCGAACCTGTATCCTATACGGAACCATCATTTCGCGTGATGTGCCTTAACCGTTCGGCCACAGATGAGCGTCTGGTTAGCAAGGTCGATTTTACTATCTTTAAACTTAAATCTTCCATGAATCTCTTCTATTCATATCTGCTCTAGCGTATCAAATGTAAACAAATGACGTCATATATTTTAGAATTGGACATAGCCCGACAATTTATTTAAAGACATTTATATTATGTTTAACGTTCTTTTTATAGATACATGTATTTAAGCAAATGCTCTGTTTTATAATAAACTGTTTATAAATACTGTTTATTATAAAACAGAGCATTTGCTTAAATACATGTATCTATAAAAAGAACGTTAAACATATATATATATATATATATATATATATATATATATATATATATATATATATATATATATATATCAAGTATGGTGCAATTCAATTTACATTACATGAATCATTCATACAAAAAGCAGATAGTGAAGTTAATGATATAAATGGCAAGAATCACTATCGCAAACAACTTTTAATAAAAAATACATTAACCTCTAACCTACAAATTATGATCACTGGTTATAAATTCCAGTTGTATAAGGTCTTTTTTTTTACTACGAGATTTAGTTGGTGTCATACAAACATCCTCAGGTATGGAAACAGATATGTTATTTTATTACACCAAGGAAATAACAGGACAACGAAAGATAAGATGTAACCCGAAATATGTTTTTTAGAAATGTGTTATTGTTAACTGTAAGAATTTTTGGAGCGTGCGTTTGCAACGCTGAAGTTGAATTTTTTCAATTTTGAGATTGTGCGTTTTTGTAATATGAGAGTTCTTTTGTAGAGGTAGTTTTTTTTTCAGTCAATGTGGCATGAACTAAATTGTTCAATAAATAGAGGAATGTCACTGTTATTATCGGAAAGTTGCACTTGGGATCAGTTATTCTAATATCAAGTATGTGGTGAAGTTCAATTTACATTACAGGAATCATTCACTCAAAAAGCAGATAGTGAAGTTAATGATATAAATGGCAAGAATCACTATCGCAAACAATTTTTTAATAAAAATACGTTAACCTCGAACATACAAATGAATGTTATGATCCCTGTTTATAAATTCCAGTTGTATAAGGTCTATTCTTTTACTACGAGCTTTCGTTTGTGTCATGCACACATCCTCAGGTATGGAAATAGATATGTTATTTTATTACATTCTTATATAATATAAAAGGCTCAAACACTAATATGCCATCGTTATAATTTATTACATTGGAATCGTAATCACGATCCAATTCATCAGAGCCTATAAATTCAAAAACAAGTCTCGCAAATAATATATATATATATATATATATATATATATATATATATATATATATATATATATATACTAGCAGCATGGCCCGGCGTTGCCCGTGCTTGATTCAAAAATCGTACGCCACATACTGCGATCGTTATCACTTGACTTAAAATATTTGTGCCCTTCCTAGCCTTTAAAGGAGTGCCCTTTGCCGTGCTGATCTTGCTGCATGCCTTATTTCTGCCTATCTCACACTGCGAATTTTTTCTAAGCTGTATACTAAACATTAAATCTGTTACGAAAAACAACTAAACAAAATGAACACAAAACGATCAGCTTTAAAAAAAGGACTCGGAACTGGAAAAACCGAATGAAAAAAGAATGTTAACAACAAATACTTTTTCACACCGAACCCAGTTCTGCGGAATCAGAATCAACGTTGAGTTTAAGCGAGCGAATGAGCCAATTGGAGTAAAGTGCCATGCAGATTTAAATTCTTCCACTTGTGATGAATGCAGCTATCGATTTTTTTTGCATGCTAGCATGCTAGTTAGCATTCGTGTCAGTCAGTTGTTGGCTCTCACGCTGGCCAAGAGAATCTTTCTGACTATTCGTCACGTTGCAAATCCGTCTCTGGATCTTATCAAGAACCCTGAGGCAAACAGAAGGGGCTCCAGACCATATATGGCAGCAATTAAGAATTGATCTTGATTTGGGGAGGAGATAATAATGATTGAGTGATACAAGTCTTACTAATCAACCCATAGCTGAGTGAAGGGGAGGTGGGTTAATACCTTTCCCAAGGGTATTTGATCGTAAGTGAATACAACGAGCCCAACTGAAATTGAAACTCGACTCTCCGATTAACAATTCCGAGCCATTATCAATTAAACCACTTGCATATCCAATATGTCTCCCCTACTGAATCCGCTATGGTACCGAGACTTTATTAATTTAAGCGCAGTACTAGATTGCCAACAAAGTCTCATCTATTTACAGTCAATTTGGCTAGATATAACCGTAAGTTCTATGTTGACAGTTTCTTCTTTCACGCTTATCACTTTTGGAAATTTCTTACGGTTCCATGCTTTCCAGTCAAGTGCAATGTCACTCGTTATCTCCTGTCCTCTTGATTACTTTTCTATTGTTCTCGCTCTGTAAATATCTTTCTCTTTTTTTATTCGTTCCCATCCGGTAACCCTTGAGTCTTAATAGGTTTACTGCCTTGCTTGGTTGATCGGGGTAAAATGATTAAGAAAATGAATAAAGACAAATGTAAAACTTTTCTTAGCCGACGCGTTTCGTTCTATGCTGGACTCTATCAATGTATATATAAGGATTCTATTTTGTAACAAATATTTATAAACAGAAGAAAATGTCGTTAGTTTTTTGAAAGGTTTTAATTTAAGAGCGTCGTAAATATACTTTAGACTAACTGAAAGATAAACTAAACTGTGGATGAATGCTAAATGATGTTATTTAATTTCTAATGAACGAAAGAGTGTAAATGTTGTTATTGACGCTGTTGGATGTTTTTTATAATGTAATTATTACTTATTTTAGTTCAATCTGAGAAATCAATTTATGCAATTATCTAGGATGTCTGTGTATGTGCGCGTGTGTGTGTGTGTGTGTGTGTGTGTCTGTCTGTCTGTCTATGTGATACCTCTTCACCCGAGTCCCATCCAACCGATTTTGACCAAACTTGGCTCATCCATTGTACAACGGAAGATATAGAATCTTAGCGTAAAAAATCGATATTTTTTTAAAAAATCAATAATCGATAATACCGAACAAAAATCGATAAATTCAACTTTTTCCTCAAGTTTCGTTCAAAATCGGTATTTAGGTTACTTACATCATGACGATCTCAACGATACCTCATTTTTATTTCTAAGCTACCTCGTTTAGCAAAAAACCGCGAAAGACGAAAAATCGATTTCAACACAAATCTCATGTCAACATAAATTTTAAACTAAAAACTCCCTCAATTTTCAAACAATCTAATACAAAGTGAGTCCACCCATATCGTGAAAACCCGCGTAAATACCGAAAAATGGAAATTTTTATTGGTTTCTTTCTTATATTTCGTTGATCTTTCAACCCATTTTATCAAACTTAACAATTGCTTTATGAATGTATCCACTTTTATATCCCTGTTAGCACGCTGACAAATTGAATTTCAAAAACTACAAAATAATTTTACCCTTTCATGTCTTCAGCTAACTTCGATTGAATAAATACAGACTTCTGTATTAATTCAAAATGATTTTTAATGAAAGTACTTTAACGTAATTGAAGATAGACTCTGCTACATTTAGTCCTGATGCTGTTTTTGCTCCATTTTAATTATATCCTATATATAAAGTACAGTGTATGTATGTGTGTGCGTGTGTTTGTGCGTGTGTGCTCAAGTAACTAGTCTGATTTCAATGATTCAGAGCTCATTCAAAAGTTCGAGAAAAGTTAGGTGCGGGGAATGATTTTCGTTCAGCTAAAGGGTTGCCAGATTGTGCGAGGTCAAAAATATATATTAATATATTATACTAGCCATTATTGTCGCTTTCATGGTTCAAGGGGAGTAACTTTTTTTTTCATTTTGCATCCCAAATTACAACTAGCTTAAAATTTTAAACTAGCTTCTGTGGAGGATATTTGGTTTGCCCATCAATAAAATAGCTACGGAGTAGTAAATTCGATAGGCGTCAATAAACTACAGAACTCAAATTTATCGCTGAATTTAAATATTGTTTTACCTTTTTAAATTTCAAAGATAATTCTTCTGCCACTTAATTTAAAAACGGTTTGATGTATGTAGATCCGTACAAACAATTATTTTTATTTCATGGGTGATAGAACAGGGGACTACTTAAAAGATAAACTTAATATAGGGCAAAGATGGGAAAATAGAAATGAGAATTATTGGTACATTGAACATTTGAGTAGTTAGAGAAACATAATAGCTAATTAAGTAAAACCTATATTATGGAATCTATATGAATAAATGCGACATTGGAGCTCAATTCTCCCAGGAATTCTTAAATTAAAAATACCCAGCTCTACTTTAGAGTAATTTATACGCGGCATTTACTTGTTCCCCCACTAGGACGAGATGTGGCACAATGTCTTTTTTAAAGTGGGGACATGAGTGCGTACATCTGGGCAAGTGACAAAATTTTTCCATAGATCCCGCAACCAGCGCACTCTGCCCCATTGAGAGATGATAATTAATGCGTTAGAATCTCCTCCAAGGAGGAATTTATACGCCAGGTATTTACTCTGCATCCCCACTAAGACGAGTTGTGACACAAGGTCTTTTTTAAGGTGGGGACCCGTGCACGTACACCTAGGCTGGGAACAAAAATTGCCCTAAGCCTCTGCAATCGTCGGTTGCGCTGGCCTCGGTGCGATCAACGATCCCTCTCTCTGGTGCAATGAGAGGGCGCCGCCTCGGGCAGCTCTTCCCAAGGGCAGGGCACCTCTCAGAATAATTTTTCTCATTTGCCCCTCACACCTTTGCCGTAGTCACCCCGAGTGCACTCTGACCAAAGACAGAGACGCAACTAAGAGATGATAATCCATGCATTAGAATCTCCTCCAAAGAGGAATTTACGCGCTGTATTTACTCCTCCCACCACTAGGACAAGATGTGACACAAGGTCTTTTTTAGGTAGGGACTCGGGCGCGTACGTCCGGGACAGGAACAAAAATTGCCCTCAGCCTCCGCAACCCTCGGTTGCGGTGGCCTCGGTGCGAGCAGCGATCCCTCCCTCTAGTGCAATGATAGGGCGCGGCCTCGAGCAGCTGTTTCCCAGTGCTGAGCACCTCTCAGTGTAATTTTCTCAGTTGCCCCTCTGTCAAAGGATAGACAAAGACATAGACGCAACTGAGAGATGATAATCCATGCGTTAGAAACTCCTCCAAGGAGGAATTTGTATTTACTCACCCCCACTCCGCGTTGTATGGTTGTGACACAAGGTCGGTTTAATGTGAGGAGCCCGAGCGCGTACACCCAGGCAAGGAACAAAAATTTACCGAGCCCCGTAACCGCCGGTTGCGCCGGCCTCGGTGCGTGCACCGATCCTTCTCTCTCGTGCCACGAGAAGGCGCGGCCTCGGGCAGCAGTTCCTCAGGGTAGGCACTTATCAAAATAATTTTCCTCAGTTGCGATTCTGTCCTTTGACGGAGTCGCCTCTGAGTGTCCTCTGCCTAAAGACAGAGACGCAACTGAGAGATGATAAATAATGCGTTAGAAACTCTTCCAAAGAGGAATTTACGCGGTACTTACTTGACCGCCCCCCACTGTGTTAGGTTGTGACACAAGATCAGTTTTTAACGTGTGGACCAGAGTTTTTTCACTCGGTCCGCAGGTCTTAGCTGGTCTTAGCTTGTCCAAGCTGATCAGAGCCGGTCCAAGCTAGTCATAGCTGTGATACCACCAGAACATGGACAGAGCCCTGTGACCGATAAGTATCTAAATGCATACACCCCTCCAAGGAGGAATTTACGCACTAAGAGCTCAACATCTGGATTATATATTATCTACTTCTAAGCAATATCACTCTCCAGGTTTAACTAATTTACGTATTGATATTAAAAACAAATTTATTTCATTAATTAACTGTCCTTCATTACTGTTCGTTTATTCGAGTATTGTTTTGATTTTCATATTGAAAATAGTTCTGGTTAGGAATATCGTATAATATAGTGCAGAAAAGTATTTGAAATTTGCATTTTACTTGGCATCCAACAAGTTGGCATCTATTTCTAAAACTTTCCTTAACTATAACAAGCCAATTTTTGGATGAAATATTCATTTAAGATTTTTGTTTAAAAAATTTCAAGTAGTGAATGTATCTAGCTAATATATCTGTTAGTTTTAAATAATAGACAGTTTTGAATTTAAACGTTTTCTTTTAATTTATTATTTTTTATAAACATGTGTGTTAGCTTGGGGAAGAAGTATATCTTTTAGGAAACGAGATATTTGAAAAAACATCTGAGGTGTACATTAATATTTCAGTAAGATTCGATAGTGTCACTCTCCAGAATTATCTGTCTAAGTAAGTTACACTTTTAATAAGTGGGGCATTCTTTAGATCAGTGCTTTCCAACCGATGTTGGGCCACGCCACACTTTGGTATTTCTAAAATTCTGTTGACTCCCTGTAATATTTGATTCTTACATATTCAAAATTTTACTTCAATTCACATGAATGAAGGTCAAAAGGACATTATCTTGGTCTCTAAACAAGCCTCCAAAAACCATGGCGTGCATGAAAGAGAAAAATTAAAAAAACAAAAAAACAGTTAAATATATATATTGTTTCGAAATATATTATAGAGAACTAAAAGGTAGAAATATAAAATATTTACATGAAAGCTTATTCTGTTTTATAATTTGGTCATTTTAATCATGAAATAAAAATGCTAAATTAAATTTGAGCTGACGTTGATATAGTAACCCGAATCGTGCACATCCTACGCTTGCCCTACAAAAATATTACCCCATGTTGGGAATCATTGCTTTAGATCGAAGTTGTAGTTGAACTTATTTTTTTTATATGATTAATGCATTTGATAATTTATGCATAAGAATCCTATGCTTTCTTTTTGGCTTTATTCATAATTTATTTTTACCCAATATATTATGTGAGACATTTTCGCGCGCATGCGTGTGCTTATTTGATATTATTGATAAATCGGTATACTTCATAACGTTGACAAATTTGTGTAATTTAAATCTTATAAACTTGAATCTTCATATTTTTATTTTGCTTCTTACTTCAATTATTACCGCAGATTAATAACGGCCCATTTCATTTTGAATGCAAGGAAAAGATAAAAGAAAAATATATCAAAGACACAGTTTGGTTCAACGAGAAGGCATAGGGAAGAATTGAGATGTAGACGTGGCGATAACAATCTCACGTGTATGCGTCTGCTTGCGTGAACCAACCTAAATCCATTGTTATTCTATTAGTTCCATTCGAAAATGTTCTAATCAAGAATCGCTGCTTTGTGTGAGCGATTCCTAAGTAAACACTTCACCGATCACTGTGATCTTAACCTTTTCAAGTCTATGGTTATCGCTTATCGCATACAGCTCACACAGCAATCTCTTTCAGTAACCTTCTACTCCGAGTGTCTCTCGAGCCTTGTATAGGTTCATCATTATTAAAGAGAAAATAAAAATGAATATGCCTAGAAAATCTCAACTCCTCAACATCTAGAGACTGTTCAGGTCGAGGAAAAGAAACAAAAGCACTACCTTAATTTGCGAAATAATATACCTTTCCGCGACGTAACGTGACCGTGAAATAACTTGCATTAAGTAAATACAGAAAGTGATATTTATTCTGCGAAAATACAGAAATGTGGCACAAGGCCGTAGGGGGGATTGGGGAAAAAAGGACGGTCTTCATCTGTCTTAACTGTAACTTAGCTAGCCGCAAACACTGACCCAATCGTACGAACAATATTCCTTACACCAAAACGCAACATTCATACGTACCGTTCTTACTACAACCACCATAATACCTCACTGTCTCTATGAAAATACTAACTCGTCCCCATATTTACAATTCAATGTCTGTGGGGGCAGGGTAATAAAATAACAATTTTTAAAAATTAACCCCAATGAGTATATACAAATGAATACAAAATATTTACAAGAAACTAAAGAAAATATTATTAGTAAATAAAACACCCACAATAATTAATGTGGCAGAAATACCAGTTCACTGGCCGAAATCAATGCGGGACTATAATATTATAGAACATTCATCCATCCCAAGCACACACACTGACACGCACTCATTCAGACACAACAACAAATACGAAAACACTCACGCGAAACGAAAGGCGCCCCGCATCCTACCTGCGAACTGACATCACTAACCACCTAACGAGGGAAGGGATGGGAAATTAAACTAAAAGAAAAATAGGGACAGAAAAAAAAGGGGGCCAAACGAGCATACATACCCTAGCTAAGTTAACTGGAAAATAGAAACTAACGGAAGTAAATACAGAAAGAAAAAGAGAAAAAAAAACTTCCCTTATAACTACTTCAGGGATCACGTGGTAATAAAGTCATGTGACCCCTGTAACTATAAAAAGTTAGTAAAAACGTAACCACTTTTAGTTAGTAAGAAACAACAACCCAGGTAAGTACTTTGCTTTCTCTCCCACCTGAACAGTCAAATTCCTCCACAATATGTACAATATTTTATTAAAAATAAGGTAAATTCAGACAAGAATTATTCTTTTAAAAAGGTATTGTTAAAAACAATAGCCATTTTATCTCTATTATATTTGATGACCTTTTTTCTAATATGCAAATATCCTTTCTTAAATATGTTTGTTGTGTGCGGATAAATTGGCCCAAATGTATGCTGTATATTTAGTAGAGCAAAGATAATTTCAATTTCTATCGACTGCTTATCTCGGCACGTACTTCGATTAAACTTTACTTTCTGCTCTCTTGACAGATAGATATTCTCTCAGAACATATTTCTACGGTTTATCAACCCCTTCTGTCTTATTTATTCAAAACCGAAACTGTTACGGTCCAAGTTCCTTGTACCACGGTGATGGTCCAAGGTAGAACCAATGAAGAATAACTCGAACACAGGTATGGAATAACACAGATGTATTACAAACAGAATATGTACAAAAGAAGTAGAAGTGTTAGTAATAACAATCAGGTTAGGTTAGAGAGAACAATGTTGTCTCGACCAGTATCACTATTTCAATGACTTACAGTAATCGTCTGACGCGACTCTGTCTCTGACTGACTCTGAACTGATGGTCAACAATACGCCCACGTGTGTTGAATGTGGCACAAGGCCGGTTTAATGTGGGCTCACCGAACCCGTAGGCTCGGCCAAAAAAAAGAAAATGCCCGTAGAACCCGTATAAACGGGATCGGGTTGGTCAACCTGCCCGAACGAGGCTCTGCCCTTCGGCGGAGCCTCGTCCGGGTTCCTCTCTGCCCAGAAGCAGAGAGTTCGACCGTCTAGCCGAGTCGTCCAAAAACGACTGACTCTGAACTCGATGTTTAACAACACGCCCACGTGTGTCGAATGTGGCACAAGGCCGGTTTAATGTGGGCTTTCCGAGCCCGTAGGCTCGGGCAAAAATTGCCCGTAGAACCCGTATAAACGGGATCGGGTTGGTCAACCACCTCGAACGAGGCTCTACCCTTCGGCGGAGCCTCGTCCGAGTTCCTCTCTGCCCAAAGGCAGAGAGTTCCCCTCTGCCTCATAGGCAGAGAGTTCGACCGTCTAGCCGAGTCGTCCAAAAAGGACTGACTGTGAACTCTGCTGCTTCCTCTTGAGGCGCAGTATTTATGGTGTACGGGATAGTCCATTACTATTATGGGTAAGTTCCCATAACAGAAACATAATGTGGATCGTAAGAATAATTATTTTGTTTGTTTTTTTTCGTGAGCGAATATTATATTATCAATGATTTTTAAAGAATAACAGTAATTTTTTCAAAATAGGAAAAAAAATCTATTTAACTCATAAGAGGGACAGTTTCCTATAATTCACAAGGGTATTTGCGCGTAAGGGTAATATACCGGTCATGACAGGAATTCGAAACTCGACTACCCGATTTATAATTTCCAGTCGATATCTATAACCGCCCCCCCCGGCACAGTGGGAAACGGATAGGGATTATGGAGTAAGAACACAGGGATCAGAATTTTGTGCTTCGTTGTCAATCCGTATGTTTCTGCAAGTATGTGCGTGCATAAGAGAGTTTCATCATATATGTGAGGAGCACGGGCACACACACATCCATACAAACACGTACACATACACGCGCGCGCGCACACACACATATGTATATATCTATAGTGGGTGTAGAGAAATATTACACACTTGAAAAATATTTATTTAATGTATGTTTGATTCTGGGAATTACTTTTAAATTTACACAGGTGATATATTCGGATGTTTGATCATTTCATCTTATTTGGGATGTGGGTCAGTAGGAAAATTCTTCGCCATCATCTCTATCTCTCTCTATCTCTCTCCCTTTCTCTCTCTCTTTCTCTCTCTTTATATATATATATATATCTTTCTCCCTTTCTCTCTCTTTCTCTCTCTCTCTCTCTCTCTCTCTCTCTATATATATATATATATATATATATATATATATATATATAGTATAAATATAAGTAATTATACTCGTCTGGAAAAACTTTAGGTGTTTTTATTTGTAACTGAACAAACCAATACCCGAGGAAAAATTAGGGATAAAAAAAAGAAAGAACTAAGAACATGTAATTGAGGCGAAAACAATCGTCCAGAATCAAAGCTCAGAGTCCAAAGAAAAAAAAATCATCTATATATATATTAAGTAAGTTGTTTGGATATGCGTTTTTGACCTTGGATTTCACGATTTTGCGATCATCAGACAAACTGGCTTATTTTTCCAAATTGGATATATTTATGTTTGTTTGACTATGTTTGGTGGCAGGAGGGAGTATCTATTTCTGTGTTTGTTTGGGGTGGAACTATCATACGCATAGACACACATACATACAGGTGTACGCATTTTAGTTCACGCCTACACATACATATGAGCAATTCGAGGCTAGGTGCAGATACATATCCGTATGTTCATGCATACATACATACGCAGTTGTAATTCTATTTATGTTAAGTTTCTCTGACAGGCCGTGGGGTAGATCTGAAAAGCGTCAAAAACATACCAACCCGCTCCATGCTGAAACAGACATCGCTATTCATTTATAGCTAAGGTCTCGACACCGAAATAGATTGATGAAACAGATATATCTTTTCTTGGAAAAAAATGACATGCTACCTCTTGAACAAAAAGGGTGCAAACGAGGCTCTTATGGACGTAAAGGCCAATTACTCATTAACAGGATGATCTTGGAAATCTGCTTCAGTAGAAAGAAAAATTCCAGTACTACCTGGCTAGATTACCGTTAGGCATTCGATAGTGTACCCCATTCCGAGATCTTAAAGTCTTTAAATATATACAAGATATCAACCGTCATCAATTTCATCGAAAGAAGTATGTCAATATGGAAAACAACATTTCAACTCGATCATATAAACGTCTATATGTGTTGTGAAATAAACATCAACAGAAGAATAATTCAAGTTGACTATTTATCTCACTTACTATTTTGTATATCTATAATAGCATTAAGTAGCGAACTTAAAATGACGGAATATGGTTATAAGATATAAATTTGTATGCTAGGAATGACAGTGATCTTGAAGAACTTGTAGCGATTACTACTATGTTTGACAGGCCTACATTTTTCTCAACTGTGATTGGTCAAATAATAAATATTAACTATCACAGGACAATTTACTGATCGCATTCACCACACTGAATTTTTCCTACTGTTAATTCACAAACATGCTTTTGTTATAAAATCACCTATTGGGTAATTTTTCATCCAATCAGATATTTTTTGTGTGTCCTCGAAATTTCTCCCGCCATTGTTCGGGGAGCCTACACATGGTTATATAAACCGGAATTCGTTCCAAAAATAGACAGTAGAAGCAGAACTCAGTAGAACTCAGCAATTCACACATGTCTACACAGACTATTCATTCTAATCACACACGCACACACGCACACACGCACGCGGAACTTAAATATCATTCACCATCAGTTCTATGTAACAAGCCAAGTTGCAACAGCTCTGTTAGTTATATCTAATCCACAACTGATTTATTACATGTTCTTCTGAAAACATCATTCTATCTAATACAGAACTTTGAACATTCTTTCAGAAAACTCGTTTATTTACATGTAATCTTTCAGCTAACAGATAAAGGGAAACAACTTCTCCTATCTTATTTTTTCACAAATGACTTTTAATATATATTTTATCGTTGAAACAAAAACGTTTGATTTTAATATATATTTTATCGTTGAAACAAAAACCGATTTTCCATTGTTTTTCCTTGATACAAAAATGTTAAATGCTATTCAACACGCAGTCACATCAACCTTTTCAACACAACCAGCATTTACAGACTCTTGAAAACATTAAAATCTTTTCGTGATGACATTGGAAGGGAATCCGGTTTGGATAAATGTGCTGAAGCAGCAGTTTTACGAGAATTACTATAACAAACTACCTCCATTAGCTTAGACTCTGGGGCAACAGGCAAACCAAGAAGAAGTGCCTCACTGTAAATGAGAGTGAAAGAATTCACTACAAAAAATGAAACAAATAGTGCGAAAAGAGTACTATAGAAGGGTGCAACTGATGTTAAAAACTGAATTGAATTCTCAGAACAGAATTATGGCCATTAATAGCCTTGCCATCCCAGTGGTTCAATATATGCTCAACATCTTGAACTGAACTCTGAATTATATCAGACGAATGAATTCCGAGACAAGAAAGCTTCTTTCTAAGCATAACATGCACCACCCAAAGTCTGATGCCGACCGTCTATATATACTGCTTAAAAAAGTTGGAAGAGGTCTTATTCAGCTAGAATTGTCATACAAGACAAACACTATTGGTTTACTAGCATACATGAAAAGAGCAAAGATCTGGAAGATACAATTAGTCAAACAACACGCTAACAGAAAGAAAAAATATTCAATCATAAAAAGAAGATTGTAAATACAAATGAAATGAGATTTACATTTAGATTCTGTAGAAAACCAAATTACAACCCAAGAACTAAATGCTGCAGCGAAAATTATGAAAAGAAATTCAAGAATAAAGCCCTTAAACATATGAAACAACTATGGCAAGAAAAAAACTCGTCATTACTAATATACAGACAGTGATAATAAAGTAAAAGTTAACTTTCATCGATGTTCCTGAGCATCTAGAATAAATTCTGAAATGGAAAGCTTTATTCTTGCATTGCAAGACCAGAATCTTTTCACTTGAAACTACCAGGAAAATATCACACATAATGCAATTTCTGTGACAAATATCAGGGAAAATTAGACAATCTAAAGTCAGGATGTTCTGTATTTGTGTCAAATAAATATAAAAAAACGTAACGATAGAGTGGGGCAATACTTACATTGGATAATGGGCAAACACTTTGCAAAATAAACACTGGTATGAACATCACCCAGCACCGGTTACAGAAAAAAAATGATATCACAATTCAATGTGATTGCACCATCTTTACAGACAGGAAAACTGAAACAAATAGGCTGGAAATAATTGTCAAAAAACAGAAAGAAAAAAACAAACTTGCCTACTAATTGTTATGGCTTTCCCACCGGACTGTAAGGAAATTGAAAAACTAACGAAGATCTGCAAAATTTTGGACAACCCTGTAGGTGCGCTTGGAATGATAAAAAAGTTACACAACACGTTGAAACAAACCATGAAAAAAGGAAAAATTGTCTTGATAAGTACAGAACACACACTAGGAATAACTGTGTCCATGTAACACTAGTTATTTTATGGGAGTTAGAAAAACAAATCATGAAATGTAGCCATAACAACTTACCATTAGCGACCTTAGGTATTCCTGCAGATTTGGTAGGTAGTGTGACCATAGTAGAAATCGAAATATAATAATAATAATAATAATAATAATAATAATAATAATAATAATAATAACAATAATAATAATAATATATACAATATCAGAATGATATACAAAATAAATATTTTAAACAAATATATGGATCAAATTCTTTGTAGCGATAAAATAATGAATTGTAAAAAATCATACTCTTGGGTGTTTCTCACATCGTGCGTTGATTTCTCTCCTGGCAGTGAAGAAAATTAGATCATTTTCTATCTGATTACATGGCGCCTCATGTGTTTTCATCTGATCCAAACAAAATTGTTGGCTCTTGAATTATCTATGGGAGACTTGGATTAAATCGTACAACAAAATGCAAAATCAAAAACATTATTATTAATATTATTATTATTATTATTGTTATTATTATTAATAGTAGTAGTAGTAGTAGTAGTAAAAACAGAACCAGTGAATGGACTTATACCAAAGCTTTATTGCACTTTTTCTGACTACTCGTCTACTAACGGAAAAACAGGGTGCTAAATCTTAAGGAGAGGTAACTGATGATTTATAGTACATCATTATTATTATTATTATTATTATTATTATTATTATTATTATTATTATTATTATTATTAATAATAATAATAATAATAATAATAATAATAATAATACCTGAAATTAAATTAAAAGAAGGAAGTGAGAAAATTCGCGGATCAATGTAGAATATGGGAATTACACAAATTTTTATTTGTGAGTACACTACAGAAATCAAATGAATTAATAATAATAATAATAATAATAATAACAACAACAACAACAACATGGGAGTTAGAAAAACAAATCGTGAAATGTAGACATAACAACACGCCACTACCTGACCTAGGCGTTCCCGCAGCCTTGGTAGGCAGTGTGACCATATCAGAAGTCGAAAAAAATTGTAGAAGTAAGTAAACAAATATGAATTGAAATAAAACAGCCAATTATTTTTTTTTTAATATTGAATCCTAATTGTTTTTAATTTACTCTTAAATTAAATACTAATCAGCGAGTTATGGACTGTTTATGGTTTAAACAATCAGAGCGTGCACAATGGCTGGCACTCTGAAAAACAAAACGTATAACCAGCGTAATGTACGTATCTAAATAGTTTAGTTTAGATCAATTCCCAAGATTAGGTGGCCTTGTTCCAAATATATCGTAGACTCTCCCGTCGTTGACCAACGCGATCTGTTGACTCGCCCCTACAGAGGACTATTTATATATATGTGTCAGTGGTAATCCATTCTGGCGGTTATTTTGGTGGGTGTGTCTTGTGTATTTATTTATTTATTTGGATTAATTTATTTTACTTGTTTTTTGTTTTCATTTTTATTTTATATGTTTATTTATTCTTTTCGGTTTTCCATGTTTTATTAACGGAGAAAATATTTTTTTAGGCGGGGATTTGTTTAGTTCACATAGCTGGTTTTGATCTGGGAAGATAAAGCTATTTATTCCACCAATTTTTGAATTGATTCCCTTGGTCTATTCTGTTATTTTGGTGGCGGACAGATTTTAATTTGTTTATTATTTTATTTATTTATTTGGATTATTTTTACTTGTTTTTGCTTATATATGTTTTTTTCATTAGTTTTAACGGTCATTTTAGCGGGAGCCATTTGCTAATTTGTTAATTTTTTTATTTGGATTAATTTTTACTTGTTTTTCTTATTTATTTGCTTATTTTTTATTTACTCTATTCGGTTTTCGATTTTTGAATAACGTATTTTTTATCGTTACATAGCAGTTATAGCTATTTTCTCGTACAATTTTTGGATTGGTTGTTGTAGTCTATTATAACGGTTATTATATATATATATATATATATATATATATATATATATATATATATATATATATATATATATATATATATTAGGAATATGTATGATAGATAAAGATTGTCCCAAGACTGGAAGAGGCTAAGATCGTAATGAATAAAGAAACAGCTGCTCAAGAGTTTGAAATAATAATAATAATAATAATAATAATAATAATTATTATTATTATTATTATATTACTCTTGAGCGGACGATAATAATAATAATAATAATAATGATAATAATAATAATAATAATAACTGGTATGAACACCATACCACCCAGACCCGGTTACGGAGATAGGACCTGTTACAATTCTATGGGACCACACAACACACACTGACAACAATCAAAGCCAACCGCCCAGACATGCCTCCTTATTGATATGGCAGTCCCTGCAGACTGCAATGTATCTTTGAAGATATTCGAAAAGCTGTCAAAATACAAGGACCTTGAAATAGAAATCTCAAAATTGTGGCACATGGGAACATCAACAATCCCTGTTGTAGTTAGACCCCTTGGACTGGTTGGAAAAGATTCCAGTAGGCTGATTGAAGGGATCCCTGGAAGTCCATTCCTCAAAGAGATACAACAAATTGTTCTCACAAGTACAGCCCACACTTTACGAAGGGCTTTATCTATGTATTTGTTTTTGCAGTGGAAAGTGTCATGATACCATTTCTAACCTAGGTCCCTGAGCGGAACCCGGAAAGAAATGTGGAATGAGCGGGATTCGAACCACAGTACATAACAATGCGTGTCTTAGCTGAGAAGTTCTGAACTGGTGGAGCTAAGGAATGCAACTCCTGTATGCATGTGTGTGTATGTGTGTGTGTGTGTGAGCCCGCGCGTGTGCGTGCGTGCGCGAGCGAGAGAGAGACAGGAAGAGAGAGGGAGAGAGAGAAAGAGAGAGAGAGAGAGAAAGAGAGAGATAGAGAATGCTATGCAACCCCCAGCTAATATTTTGTGATTTTAGTTCCTTCGATCCCTTCAGGACGTAGGCGATCAAGATTCTTCCCAGGTTGCTTTTCTTTATTATCAGTGAATTACCAGAAGAAAACGATACCCAGCTTAGTGGCTGTCTTCTGTATGGATTCAGTGTCTTCCTCCTCTAACACTGACAGTCACCCATCACTAGAGACTGTAGTTTATTCCGCTAATTAATCCTTAACTTGGAAGAGACGTGATACATTCATGCCTTTCTAACGGCGTTAATGGGGAATAGTGGCTCTAGCATCATTCATTCTTGAAAAGAAAGAGGCGATACGGACCAAGAAGGGATGGAATTTAAAATAGAAAAGGGATTTGTGTTGTCACTTGGTCAGATCTTAACTCGTCTTTATAAATGAGTATCAAACTGAGGCTTACGGACTCAGGCTCCCGTACCATCCTGTGTGGCTTGGGATGTAGCATAGCACTGTTTCTTTACTGTTAGACAATGAATCTGCACAGTAATTTAACAAGCTGTGGGTTGTCAAGTCTTTTTTTTTATTGCTGCTATAACGAATAGAGAGTCAGAAATATTTGTAGTAGAAAAATTTGCCAGCAAACACATCAGGACTTTGACCGACATGTCTCTGCATAATTTTCTCTATTGACTTGCTGTAAGTTAATCTCAACGAGCACACATCTTCATTGTTCTCCCATTCATTCACTTCGCTGAAAACACTTATTCTCCTTTGATCGTTGTATTTAATCTGTGTCGAATCCGGTCAGTACTTACAAGCGACGACGCTTGGGATCACCGGATATTCTAAGCAATAACCGACAATTTGAAATATGTTTCGGATTTATAAAACCAACTAAGTTCGATAAGCTGTAAACATCAAAGCAGTCAACACCCCTTTACTTAAATACGTTCAATTTACCGTTGTCGATTGCTTGTCAAGCCTTCAATGTATCCTGTGAGATTTAAATTCTCCAAGCATTTTCTTATTATATATACGAGAAATGTTTTTTTTTTATATATATACAAGAGATTCCTATTAGTTCTTATTCTCCTTAAAACATTCTCATTAATTTAGATGGAATATATGAGGAAGAAATTGGTCTTTTTATTTCTCATGGTTAAACTTGAAATATATATCCCTGTATCAGGAACATGTACTATCCTACGGAACAGGCGACGGATCTCTTATGCGCAGTGCGACGTAAAACTAACATTTTCTTGATATCGCTTTTAAACAAGCGTATTAAAGCCATTGTTCGTGCAAAAGGTTATCTCTGAGAAAGAAGCTCCATTGAAGGATTCTAAAGAAATTCTATGGGGAAAATATCATGGGAAATGCTTTTCTCTTAGATGAGACGAAGGCGATTACGCATGTGAATAAGCAATGAGAAGTAAAGATATTTTCTCTTTCTTTTATTAATTTTTTTCCTTTTTATTATTAGTTCATTATTCCAAAATGTTTTTTGTGTTTTTATCTATCTATCTATCTATCTATCTATCTATCTATCTATCTATCTATCTATATATATATATATATATATATATATATATATATATATATATATATCCTATTCTATTCGGATTTAGCTATCTCAGTTTATTCACATGTGGCTATCGTTCTATCATAGACTCACCCTATCTATCTATCTATCTATCTATCTATCTATCTATCTATCCTATTCTATTCAGATTTAGCTATTTCAGTTTATTCACATCTGGCTATCGTTCTACCACAGACTGAGCCAATCTATCTATCTATCTATCTATCTATCTATCTATCTATCTATCTATCTATCTATCTAATTTTATTCATATCTATACCAGCCTGTCTGAATTGATTATGCAAATCAAATAAACCTCAATAACGCATAAAGTCCTGAACCAATATTTGTCAAATATAAACTCGTCTATATTCCCCCTTAGTAAAATATTTAACTAAATATTCTGCCATTTTTAATGATTAGTTTTTGAGATATTTCGAATTTACGAAAATAGACTGATGGAAGTCAATAACCAGTTTAAACTAATATTTACTTAACACCTTTGAATTATCATAAAGACTATTTGTTTTCTTTTTGTCCATAATATATATAGAAACGTGGGTAAACGAAAGGATCTAACAACTGCTGAAAAAAGAAAATAGCATTTACTAAGTGAGGGACAGTCTACATTGGCGATATCAAAGGAGCATTGTAGAGATCATCGGACGATAAAGAAGGTTTTTGAAAATATAAGTTAAGAACTCGAAGCCAATGAAAAAGCTTTAAGATCTTGCTTCCTTGGGATTAATGCAAACTAAAGCAAATTATAGTGAAACAACCAATTTTGAGCAGCGGTCAGATCTTTAAAAAGTCTGGAATTGAAGGAGTCAAGAAGAACAAAATGTGTAGAAAACTCTATGAATTGGGACCTGTAAAAAGTCTTCTAGACAACCACGTTTCACTAAAGCAAATATTTTAAAGAGTCAAAACTGGACAAAGAAATTCATGAAAATTGACATTTCTAAAGAAATTTTCAGGGACGAATCTCGAATCTTGATGGACCTGATGGATGGGCCAAAGGATGGATTTTATCCAATTCAGACTTGCCTGTGGCTAAAGGAAAGCAACAGCAAGGCAGTAGTGTTACGATATGGGCTGAAATTGTCAATCAAACAACTATTAGACCATTCATAGTCGATGAAGTAGTTAAATTGAACAGTGCTAAGTATTATTTTATAAACAAGACTTTCTTTGCATGGTACAAGTCTCAGTCTAACAGTTTCAAAATGAAGTGGGTATTTATGCACGACAATGCTTTTTCCTCATGTAACTACATTTAGTGCCGCCATATATGGCCGAGAGACGCTCAGGCTTCACTTTTCATTCGTAATAGAGTTCAAAATCGTCTCAGCGTCCTCTACATCTTTCTCATAGACGAGACCCCAGGCTGCTCTATTGATATTTCCATGGAAGGTGTTAAACTGGACTACACGCCTTAGTTCAACCAGCCCTAACCTTCATGGATAAGATACGTCGTGGCACGAAATTGGTAGCGAATCACACACATTCCTTCCTATTCTCCAGGTGAGATACAAAGGGCTAGCTTTTGGGAACTTGCTTCCTAAAGATGAACGTAAACTAAAGTGAGTTATAGTAAAGACCACATTTGACTAGCCCTGAAATCTTTGAAAAGCCTGGAACTGAGGGAGTCAAGAAGGGCAAAAGAAGTAGAATATTTTGTGAATTAAGGATCTGCAAAAATATTTCCTGGACAACTTCCTCCAACTAAAGCAATTATTTTAAAATTTCAAAACTGGGTCAAGAAATAAATAAAAATGGACTTTTCTAATGTAATTTTCACAGATGAATCTCGAGTGAAATTTGATGGATCGGATGGATGAGCCAAAGGTTGGATTTTATCAAATTCAGACTTGCCTGTGGCTAAAAGAAGGCAAAAAGGAGGCTGTAGTGTTACGATATGGGCTGGAATTGTGGACCAAACCATTATTGGACCATTCATAATCGATGAAGTAGTTAAACTGAACAGTGCTAACTATTATTATTTTATGAACAAGACTTTCTTTGCATGATACAAGTCTCAGTCTAGCAGTTTCAATATGAAGTAGGTATTTATGCACGACAATGCTTCTTCTCATGTAACTAAGCTCACCCGCGAATTCTTTGACCATAAAAGATTTACAGGAGATAAGATAATGAAATGTCCACCATCAATTCCTGATCTGAATCCGATCGAAAATCTATGGTCAATTGTGACGATGAAATCATATGAAGGTGGCAAACAATATAACAGCAAAGTAGACTTTTGTGAAGCAATTAAAATTACCATCTCGGACACTGAATCTGGTGAAGTAAAAGAAAAATAAACAAAATCAATGGATAATAGATTACTGGCTATCATTGAGAAAAAGGTTCACTGTATTAAAATGTAAAGGATTCAAAGACTTATCATACGTGTTTGTTATTTGTTCTATTGTACATCAATTTTTGATGATTTTTATGAACTTTTTATTGAAGTAAAATTTGATTATTTGGTTTTTCTAATAACTTCAGACAGCAGTTTTTAGAATATATCAAACAGCTTCAATACGACATATTCATATTACGAAAAATTTAACTCGGCCTTTGTTTTGACGTCTGAATTGATTTTTTAAAATTTGACATTTTTTTCAAACCGAATATGAATGATTGAAGTTTACACGATATACTTAATAACTTCAGAAAGATTGTATTGATCTATCAAGCTACCTAAATCTGTTTACATCTCTCTCTCTTTCTCTCTCTCTCTCTCTCTCTCTCTCTCTATATATATATATATATATATATATATATATATATATGATATATATGAACCTGTTTACATGTAATTCTCTTTATATCTATCATCCTTTCACCTATCTCTCTCTTTCTCTCTATCACTTACATAAAATTTTACATAAAAATCTAATTCTGTTTACATGTATCTATTTAATTATGTTCACATCTATCCATGGACCTAATGTTCTATCTATCTATCTATCTATCTATCTATCTATCTATCTATCTATCTAATGTTGTTCCTATTTATCTATCTATCTATCTATCTATATAATGTTGTTCCTATCTATCTATCTATCTATCTATCTATCTATCTATCTATCTATGTCTATTCAAATCTATCTATCTAATGGCCGAATGTTCGGTATGCGACCATGAGATCCGCATTCAAATCTCCCTATGTTCAATTTGTCAGGAAGGTGACGTCTTGATTTCATCGTGCGGCAATTTCGACTGATAACCAAGCCCAGTGAGTGGAATTGGATAAAGGGAACTGACCGTAAGCCGTCGATGGTTGTGCTAGCACGAAATCAACTGACTAGTTTGAACTTAATAGCATTATTCAAACACCGGATCACGCCCGATTATAGCCTCTCTCCCAGAAACTGTAACTAAGGTCCGCCCAGAGTAGTTGTCGTATACACTGTGGGTGCTGAACAAACACAAATCTGCTTGGTGACAGGGTTAGGATAACTGAAAAAAAAAGAAAACATCTATCTATCTATCTATCTATCTATCTATCTTATTCTGTTCATATCTATCTATCTATCTATCTATCTATCTATCTATCTATCTATATGCCCCTTATGACAATTAATTCAAACACCGACTTCAGTTTCCTTTCTTTCGTCATACGGTCAGTTTTAGACACCCTGGAGTGACAGTGTGTAATCGATTTCTATTTTTCCTCAGATTAGGTCATTTGCAGGGGCGTACAGTAATATGAATCTATTTTCGGCAGGTATGATGAAATTTATTTGGCGTTGAAAAGTACTGCGTCATCCGTGATTGCATCAGATTTTTTTTCGCCCAGATACTATTGTCTCGACTGTCGGATTGTTGTCCTACGGCTATTGTCTGCGATGGACATTAATCCAAGGGAACGTACGAAAATTGTAACGCTGCACGAACACACTGTCAAGTCTTACCAGTTAGCCAATCAAAGTACTATAGATTAGCCCAGAAACCCTCCTGATTTAAATTCAATCGAGAATCTGCGGTCAATAGACATACGAAGTAATAACATGTGCACTGCGTATGTTTCACTGGAAAAAAAAAACGAAAACAAAATAATAGCGGAATTATTCGTTGTGTTTCAATTAATTTGCATAAGGGTGTATCTATCTATCTATCTATCTATCTATCTATCTATCTATCTATCTATCTATCTATCTACCATAGACTGATCCTCTTTATCTCTCTCTATCTATATATCACAGTCTGATTCTTTCTATCTATCTATCTATCTATCTATCTATCTATCTATCTGTGTAAATTCATATCTATTTATGTTTGTATATTCATATCTATCTATCTATCTATCTATCTATCTATCTATCTATCTATCTATCTATCTCATTGTTTATGTCTATCTATTTAAAATAACAGCGATAATTATTAATATACAATAATTCAAATACATCGAAATTTAAAAAGACGCTACAGTTGAAATTACACCCAGAAATGCCTCCAATAAAATACGCGACACATAATGGTAAGACATCAGTAGCAATTGTGTCTGCATCAACCTAAAGTCTTACCATTATGGAGGGGGTATTACTGGAAGGTATATATGGAATATATATCTGCCCTACCCGGTATAGAACTGGCTGTCTTTGTACCATCAATGTTTTTTTATGTAAAATTTTAATCGGCCTTCCTTGTATTTATATACAAAATATACAAGACTAATTCTATCGATATTATTATTTGGCTGAAGAAATTCCATTCTTGAACAAAATGCATCACTTAATAATTTTTCCATTTTGTCATTGCTTACTGTCTGTGTGTGTGTGACTATCTATCAGCGTTTTTCTCTTTTTTATATATAAATAGATATTTATAAGTCTAACTTTCGCCCTCGCTTTGAATATTGCTGCTACATCTGGTCTGAAGCACCTTTTATATACAAGGGTTGGAAAAATAATTGGAACAGGTGCAAATTCTACTCCTATATTTCAAAGACGTATTATACTAAGAAATTTAACTAAAACTTCGTAATTGCAGGTTATATCTATTGTAAATACGTTTATTTTTCTAATTTAATGTCTTTGTCTTATTTATTTTTAGAATTTAGTAAAATTTAAGCTAAATGCGTGACCACTCTGAGTTCGAAAAAGAGCAAATTGTTGGAGCTCGCATAGCAGGATCCTCGTTCACTAAGGTTGCTGAACTGTTTGGTTTTTTAAGAGCTACCATATCAAGAACTATGACGCAATTCGAGAAACAAGGCCAAACCTCTAGCAACCGTAGCAATTTGGGCCAGACATGCAAACTTACTGACAGGGACTGACGTGCATTGAAACGCAATGTGGCAAAAAATCATCGGACTACTGCGGCCAAAGTGACTGCTGAGTTGAATAATCATCTGAATAGTTCAGTTTCTACTAAAACTGTTCGTCATGATTTACATAAGGCTGGATATCATGGAAGAGCCGCCGTAAGGAAACCTCTTCTCTCTGCTCGCAACATTCAAAAGAGGTTGAAGTGGTGCAGAGATCACAATTCCACGTCGGCAGACCAATGGAAGCAAGTCATATTCTCAGACGAGTCCAGTTTTCTCTTTTCCCAACTTCAGAGCGAGTTTATGTGTGGAGGCAGCCCAAAGAAGCTTACAACCCTGACTGCCTTCTTCCAACAGTGAAGCATGGAGGTGGTTCAGTGATAGTTTGGGCCGCATATGTCATGGAAATGTCTTGGTTCAATAGTTTCGCTGCATGGTAGAATCAACAGCAAAAGTACCTGAACAATTTGGGAGATCATATTCATCCAATGGCTTTATTCCCTGATGGTGCCTGCATCTTCCAAGACGATAATGCTCCAATACATACCGCTAGAGTGGTTAAGAATTGTCATGAAGAGCATAAATGTGAGCTAGAATACATGGAATGGCCTCCCCAATCTCCAGATATCAATATTATTGAACATTTGTGGTGCATTTTGGAGCGACAAGTTAGGAGCCGCTATCCTCCACCGTCGTGTCTTAAAGAGCTGGAGCAGGTGTTAAGGGAAGAATTGCTGAAAATTGCTGCGGATGAAGTCAAGAAGCTGTATGATTCCATTCCTAGAAGTATTAAAACTATATGTGAGACTAAAGGAGGACCAACTCCATATTAAATAAATTTTCTTTGAATTTAACCAGTGTTTCAATTATTTTGTCCAACCCCTGTATCTAGTTTGGATTCGTTCGTTTTGATTTACGGCATATCAACACATCAATAGGTCATTTAATGCCGACATTTTTTTTTCATGGTAATATTTTGTTTTGACAAAAATATATTTCTGATAATATTGTTTTCCTCAAAAATGTATAGCTGGTAATATTATTTTAAAAATGTATTGTTGGTAATATAAAAAAAACCCAAAAAAAACGTATTGCTTGTAATATTTTTTATTCTTCAAAAATGTATTTCTGGTAATAATTTTTTTGCAAAGTTTCTCTGGTATTAAAACCTATTTTTACACTTTCATAATGCTTTTTACCTCAGTTTCGGAGTTCAATATTTGTCCATAGCTGGGACCCCAACAGGTGATACCACCCCGGATCAGGGTGGACCTGGGAACACCAGCAAATAAGAGGTGGTTCCACGCTCCTCAAAGCCTCCTGATAAGAGGCCTTGCTGTTGGACGTAGTTTATCGTCTTACCTTGGACGCGGATGTAGTTTAACGTCATGCTCAGGATGGTTTATATATCTAGGTATCCGTGATATAATTCTAAGAAAAATATTATTTAGTCTTTAACAGGCATCTCGGCTCCAGTCACTTTTCCATCTCCGTAATGTAGCTAACCTGTGCTTTTTCTATAAATACATTCATGGTTATTGATGAACGTTCCTATATCGTTCATAGACTTTATTAATTTAATTGCAGTAAAAGATTGGCGGCAAGGCGCCATCATATTACAGATTAAATGGCTTGATGTAACCATAATGTCTATGCTAAGTGTTGTGGGGCACATACCTTTTACACAAAATGGACTCGTCCAAAGTATACTTATACTGACAGAGAGAATACCTGCGGGTTGAGATACGTTGAGTCAGGGTGAGAGATACGGAGACAGTACACAGGGTGTTCACAGAGAGTTATACGAGAGTCCAGCGAGAGAGATAATTACGGCTTCACTTACAGAGACTTGTAAATATACTTTCTACTAACCCGCATTCCTGGACTACTAATCTTCACTTCAAGTCTGTATTCATACCTTTAATACACTTATTTTTCTATCTCAATTACTGGCGTTGTTTATTTATTTGTGCAGGATTCCATTCCCGGAATCCACAACACTAAGTGTTTCTTCTCTCACACTTCTCGCTTTTGGAATTCGCTTTCGACTTCTTGCTTCCCAGTGAAGGTTAATCTTATAAAATTTATATTCAATGCCTATCGTTATCTTCTGTCTTCTTAATTCTTGTTCTTTTATTATATCACCGTAATAGTGTTTTCTCTCATATTCTGTAACAGTCATACCCTCCTTGCGTTTTAGTGGCTTTATTGCCTGGCTTGGCGTCAAATGTTTAAGAAAATTAATTTCGATTTGATTACAATCGTTCTTGCTTATTTTTCTACATTTAATAGATTTATAAAAATATATTTATCAATTAATTCATTTTTATTCTATTTGTGTTTCTTTTGCCTAATTATCTTTTGTTAGTTCTTTTTTAATTCTTCATTAATCCCGCTGTTTTCATTTTCATTTCTTTAATTGTTATTCATTGATTTTATTAATCTTTTTCTTTCTTACCTATCATTTTCTTTCTTTTTTTTTCTTTCTTACTATTTTTCTTAGGTTTATAATTTTGCTTTTGTATACTTCCTTTCCTTATTAGTCTTTTTTTCATGGCTTTTTCTTTCTTTTCTAATATTTTCATTACTTTTCTTTTTTCATTTCTATTTATCTTTTAATCATTTTCGTTTGGCAATCTTTATTTCTTTCTTTCTTTCTTTCATTTTATTTGTTTTCTTTGTCATCATTTTAAATTTCTTTTCCTTTCTTTTCTCATTCATTTCTCCTTTACTTTTTTTCTTCCATTTCATTTTGTTTTTGATTGATTCGGTTTATCATTTCGATTTTTCTTCCTTTTCATCATTTTCATTTGATTTTTTCCGTACTTTTTTCTTTCATTTCTAGTTCTCTTATTTTTAAATACTTTTATTTTAGCTATATTTCTTTCCTTCTTTTATTTTTCGTTGTTGTCACCATTTTTATTTTATTTATGTTCATTTTTTTCTTTTCCTTTTCATTTTTTTCACCTTTTTCAGTTTGTTTATTTTTTGTTTTTTCCTATCCTTTTTCTTTTTTCTTTTTACCCTTTTCATTTTGTTTATTTTCTTTCATTTATCCTTTAATTTTTCTCTTTTTCATTTCACCCTTTTCATTTCTTTATTTTCTTTCTTTTTTCCTTTCCTTTTTCTTTTTCTTTCTTTCACCCTTTTCCTTTTGTTTATTTTCTTTCTTTTTTCCTTCCTTTTTCCAGCCTTTTCATTTTGTTTATTTTCTTTCTTCTTTCCTTTCATTTTCTTTTTTTCATTTAACCCTTTTCTTTATTTTCTCTCTTTTTACATTTCATTTTTCTTATTCTCTTTTTACCCTTTTCATTTTGTTTCTTTTCTTTCTTTTTTCCTTTCATTTTTCTTTTAGTCTTTTTTCCTTTTCATTTTGTTTATTATCTTTCTTTTTTCTTTTTCTTTTCACTTTTCATTTTTTATTTTCTTTTTTTTCCTTCCTTTTTCTTTTTTCTTTTCACCCTTTTCATTTTGCTTATTTTCTTTCTTTTTTCCTTTCACTTTTCTTTTTCTTTCTTTCACCCTTTTCATTTTGTTTATTTTCTTTCTTTTTTCCTTCCTTTATCTATTTTCTTTTCCCCCTTTTCATTTTTTTCTTTCTTTTTTCTTTCATTTTCCTGTTTTTCTTTTCTCCCAGTTCATTTTGTTTATTTTCTTTCTTTTCTCCTTTCATTTTTTCTTTCTTTCACACCTTTCATTTTGTTTATTTTCGTTTTTTAATTTCATTTTTTTCTTTTTTTCACCCTTTTCATTTTGTTTATTTTCTTTTATTTCCATTCCATTTTCTTTTTTCTTTTCACACTTTTCATTTTTTTCTTTTCTTTTTTCTTTCCTTTTTCTTTTTTCTTTACATCCTTTTCATTTTGTTTATTTTCTTTTTTCCTTTCATTGTACTATTTTCTTTTCACCTTTTTCATTTTGTTTATTTCCTTTCCTTTTTCCTTCCTATTTCTATTTTCTTTTCGCCCTTTTCATTTTGTTTACTTTCTGTCTTTTTTCCTTTTATCTTTTCATTTGCACCTTCTTCGTTTTCTTTATTTTCTTTCTCTTTTCCTTTCATTTTCCTTTTGCTTTTCACCCTTCTCATTTTTTTATTTTCTTTCTTTTTTCTTTCTTTTTACTTTTTTCTTTTCACCCTTTACATTTTTTTTATTTTCTTTCTTTATTCTTTCATTTTCCTGTTTTTCTTTTCATCCTATTCATTTTGTTTTTTTTCTTTTTTCCTTCCATTTTTTCTTTCTTTCACAACTTTCATTTTGTTTATTTTTTCCTTCCTTTTCAATTTTTTTCACCCTTTTTATTTTGTTTATTTTCTTTCTTTTTTCCTTTCATTTTTCTTTTTTTATTTCACCCTTTCCATTTTGTTTATTTTCATTTTTCCTTTCATTTGTCTTTTTTCTTTTCACCCATTTCATTTTGTTCATTTTCTTTCATTTTTAATTTTTCTCTTTTTCTTTTCACCCTTTTCATCTTGTTTATTTTCTTTCTTTTTATCACTTCCTTTAGCTTTCTATTCTTCTTTCTTCCTTTCGTTCTTTCTTTCTTTCGTTCGTTCTTTCTTTCTTTCTTTCTCGTTCACCTGCTTTGTTTTCCTTTTCCCCCTCACCCTTATTTCCTTTCCAGTAATCATCAAACTTCATTCATTAATTTATTCATCCCTTCATCATAAAAAAATAGACGTCTCTTTACTTTTCATCTTTCATTTCTTTTCATCTAGGGTAGCTGTAGTTTCTTTACTTTTACTATACTTTTATTTTTTTATTTTTTATTTTCTGTTTCAGGGCAGACGTACTTTAGCGCGCAAGGAAACAGAAGGAAACAATAAACACGAAACATGTCTTTAACAACTCAAAACAAACCAAATCTCGCTGTCTCACTTCCACAGTTCACATTCACAGGAGATGGCCTACATAGACGAGACTTGCCTGACTGCTGCGCTGGAAGTCCCCAACCTTCTAACGATATGTGTTCTACTTTATAAACCTATCACAAGTATGCATCAGTACTGCTTGTATAACAAATGCTACTGCTACTATATATGTATACTAACACTACAACTTTTATTTAGTTTTAAAGCTACGACGACCATAATAACTACTATTAATACTACTATTGCAATCCTTTCTGTGACTATTGGGAAGACACTCGAGTGTCATCTGATAAAGGCATTACTACTTAAAAAGAAAAAGAAAACTGCTGTTCGAAGCAGTAATGAAATCTTTAGTTACCGTTTTAACCAGCTGTGTAAAATTGGTTGTGTCTTCAGACAGTTATTGGCACCTCTAAAAACGAAATTAGTTTAATATCCTTTCGGCAGTCAGTATTTTTTATGATGATATAAACAAATATTTTTCTATAATATTTTGCATTACAGAATTAATAACTTTCTGTACATTTTTTTCGAGTATTGTATACGGTTGCTGACGGAATTGGAGTATGAAGTGCGAATGACACACCCATTGGTTTGTACCCATTTCAAAAGTTTCAGGCATCATTACATTTTGCTATTAAGCGACAACATTCGCTCATGCGATGGGAGTATACAAGAGCAGAAAAAAACATGACAGAAAAAAAAAAACTATTTCTAGAAGGAAACATTACGTCTGGTTTGATAGCAGCTGATTTCTAGGCAGTTATCATCATCATCAACATTATTATTATTATTATTATTATTATTATTATTATTATTATTATTTGTATCATCTTTCCAGAGAGTAATTTTAAGAGGCTAATTATCAAGTCCCCTCCGCGGTCTGTAGGTAGAAAATGCACCGTAAGAGAGTTATTTATGCTAGCTGTATATTTGCGACCTATCGTTTACAAGGATAGAGTCCTGCTTATGGCATGTGCAGTTCCTCCCAAAGTAATCTTTTATAGCTCTGGGGTGCTGATATATCCAGGAATTTTACTTACATAATATTCAGTGTCTTTCTTTATAATGTCCCTATCCCAAAAGGAATAATCATAGTTTTAATTTTCCACATTTTTGTTCTTTGGATTTGCAGATCTTTATAATCTTACGAATTTTGAAATTCTCTTTCAGAAACATTGAGATCCTGTGGGTAAGTATTATCAGTTAGTTGACAGGTTACTCTTTTGAAATCTTTGATGACTATGATTTATTTCCATCAGTCTTCTTGTCTGTGAGGATATAGTCACTCCCTCACCATTTATCACATCATTCAGGTGGTGTTTGTACCATGTATCCGAGATTTCAATACCACATTTCAGACAAGACACACCAATGAACGTCATGTCTAATCATGTATTTTTCTCAGCAAGGACTAGGAACACTGGTACTTTGTAGTCAACAGTTTCATCAAATTTATGGCATAAACCACAGGTGAGATTTGAGCCGTCTTTGATGATTTTAGCCTTGTAGGCATTAGTTGGAAGACATAAGTGGTATAATAAACCCTTCTATCTCCCTTTGACTTCTTTAAGGCATGGGCTACCAGGAATCCTTTCAATGAGTCTATCGCAACCTTTTCCAATCAATTTAAGTGTTGTCATCACGTGCCACAATTTTTAGATTTCCACGTAAAGATCCTTGTATTTTGATAGTTTTTAGAAGATCTTCAAAGATGCATTATACTCTACACTGACTTCCATGTCAATAAGAAAATACATTCAATTGTTGTAGTCTTGATCACGATGTTTGAACAAAATGCTTTGATTGTGTGTATTGTAAATTTCCATAAAATGGTTACAAGGTCGTATCTCCGTAATTGGACTTGGGTGATGTTTATACCAGTTTCCTTCCCGTAAAAGATGCATAATATCCAGTGCAAAATATTGGTCCACCCTATCATGCTGAGTTTTATATTCAGTGGGTAATAACACTGTGCAACCTGATACAAGGCGGTGATTTGTTTCTCAATATATATCATAATCTGCAATTTTGGATTAACACAGTTTTACCGTATGCGTGCTTGGTAACTTGCAAGATTTGGTATTGTACAGCAAGAAAAAAAACGTCGGTTTCAGTTTTTAACAAGGAACAACGTAAGCACTGATGGGTAAGGGGTTTGTTTTCATTATTATTATTATTATTATTATTATTTATCTATTTATTTATTTATTTTTACTTTACTTTGTGAAGTAAGAGTTTTCCTAAAGTCTGAACCAGAGATTTAAAGAGACAATTTTTTTTGGTGTGCCATGTAAATACGTCAATTTAGAGAGAAATCTACGTAATATATGAACAGTAGCCAAGATTCTGATTCTTTTGCTACGAAACCTTTATTTTGTCCACGAGGGTAGATTTTTCTAGTCCCACGTGCCATGCCTCTTCTTCAGGTCTCATTTATTACCCTTTAACTCGACTTTCCAAGTTTGGTTCACCACTGCAGTGGCCTGGGATTGAACTCACAACTCTTTGGATCTAGTCACTCGATCTAACCAACACCTTTATCCACTGGTTCATGTGTTATCCGACGGGCCAATCTACGGACGAAATAAAGGGTTCGGATTCGAAAACAACGGCCGAAACATTGTGAACATGGCAATGAAGATGAGGATGACAATCCGAATAATGTAAATAATGAAAGTGATTCTTTTACAATTCACATAATATTGTGTTCCCATGAATTTGATCAACATATTACATCGATTCTTTTAATATAATTGCAAAAGAACATGGAATCTTTTGCCTTGAGATGACGCATTCTACTGATTTCTATCTCGAGGTCTCACGGTCGAAAAGCGAACGTTTTCGGCAAGCGGGTGAAACATGAGTAACGACACGAGCTGCCCTTTCTTAAGCGCTGACATTGTAAAGTGTTTTCGCTCTGTCTGTAGAGGCTTGTCTCCAAGCACTTTACTGCGAAAGGAGCCGTTTTCTTTTTGGTCTTGTTTTGTCTTTTCCTTTCCTTGTTCGGACTTCTTGTCTCAGGTGTCACGTCGTCTGACCGGTTTTCTGGTTGTCATAACAATATCGTGTTTAGAAGTAATAGTATTCGTAGTAGTCTATATATACAGAGCCCTTCGATAAAAGTGACTCACCTGATTTTCTTTTACTTAAATTTTTTTTCGCCTATTGTTTTTGGGGTCAAACTAATTTTTAATTTTAATTTTTTTAATTTAATTTTATTTTTTACTAATATAAAGACCCCTTACCGACCACCTAGTAAAAACGTTTACTCGACCTAAGGTATTCTATTGATAATTATAATTTTGGATATAAATGAGATTTAGGGAAAAACTCAGTGACAAAAAATGACTCCTTATTTCCTGCAACTATTAATCAGTAAAAACATAACCGAACAGCTTTAAATAAAGAATAATAGAGGTATAATTTATTCATAATAGGTGATATAGTTCGAAATATTTAATAATTCATGGGTCCTCCTTTATTTTGAATAACCTTTTCAACCCTTTTTGGCATTGATTTGATTAGGTTCTGGCAAATCTCATCTCAAAGCATTGAATTCCATTCGGATATGAAATTCACAATCAAAGCCTCTTTGTTGCTCAACTGCTTTCTCGGGAGCCTGTACTTTATAATGCTCCATAAGTTTTCTATGGGGTTGAGGTCAGGAGATTGAAGCGGCCATGTTATAACACTCACCTGCTTCTCATCAAAGTATTCCTTCATCAATATTGATTTGTGATAAGGAGCATTATCCTGCATAAAAATGAGCTTAGTAGGGTCGATTTGCACCCTTTCAGCAGAAGGAAGCAGACAAGACATTAAAATTCTCTTGTACTGCTCGCTCCTGAGGGTCTTTTCAATAGGTTTTAAGAAACCAGTTCCATGAAAAGAAAAGCATCCCCAGAACATTATAATGAACGGATGCTTGACAGTACTTACTGCTGAATTCAAAGAGCTTGCAAAGCTTCTTCGTCGGCTTTTAGATGGCTTATCCTTTTAATTTAGCTCAACTTTCGTTTCCTCGGAGAAGAGAACATTTAGTAAAAAAAATCAGGTGAGTCACTTTTATCGAACAGCACTGTATATATATATATATATATATATATATATTTAAAGACATTTATATTATGTTTAACGTTCTTTTTATAGATACATGTATTTAAGCAAATGCTCTGTTTTATAATAAACAGTATTAAATAACATTTACCGGCCTGAATGTCCGAGAAATTTTCATAGAAAATTTTCGCTCTCCGACAGGGATCGAACCTGTATCCTATACGGAACCATCATTTCGCGTGATGTGCCTTAACCTTTCGGCC
>OZ038486.1:135728464-135740964 GCA_964036315.1 Acanthosepion esculentum | reverse complement strand
TTCTGTTACCAATTATAGGCATTTAAGTATATATATATATATATATATATATATATATATATATATATATATATATATATATATATATAAATAAAGAGAGAGAGACAGAGAGAGATATTCAAACATTTATTGTTAAATATAACAGTCAACGTATATCTATTATATTTGATCATCAGCAGTTCTAAGCTTAGTATGAGGGCTTTTGTTTACATCTTAAGTCTTTAAGTTAACATATTGTTTCTCCTTTCATCAAAAAGTTACCGAACATTGCCTGATGACAAGATAAAAATTTTAAGTATCGAAACTTAGAAATCTCCATATCGCAATATAAAATATTTAAAAAAAAATTATAATATGATGTGAATATATCGGTGAATGCTTTACAGAAGCAACAACATTTTCGGAATAATCGGATACAGGGACCTGGTGCCCATGCTGGTCTTTAAGATCTTCAAACGACACTCTTTGGGTTTGTTTTTTAAACTATTTCATCACAAGCAAGGCAATAAAGCTACTAAGACACAAGGGATTACTGAGCAGAAGAAAAAGGAAAACATTAATAAGCAGCGAGAACGATAAAAGAAGCGGAATCAAGATGAGAAATTTTGCATTTAGAATTGTCCTTCTCCAAGACATGTTGTCAACCAAGATATATGACCCAGTCTGTACTGCGAGGTGAGATGTGGGTCGTAGTTGGTGGGGGGTGCTAAATTGATTTACACCTTTCACAAAGTCATCTCCAAGTAAGCTGATATAACTCGACTGGAATTGGAACTCGTTCCGATTCGATTTCTTATCCATTGAAATATCGCGCATCCAAACTCACCCAAACGTGCACGTGCACACACACGCACACGCACACGCACACGCACAACACACACACACACACACACACACACATATATATATATATATCGAGAGAGAGATATAGATAGATAGTATAGAGAAAAAGATAATCAGCTACCTCCAAAAAGAGTTCGTGTTTTGTCTACGATCTTCCGAAGAAAAATTAATAAAAAATCCGTTAGCAAAAATCTACTTTAAGGACCAGAATCTATGCTAATGTTCTTCCCTTTAATGACCAATCAGAAAGATCCATCGGTAAACAAAAGCCGTTGTTTTTCGCTTATGTGGACAGATTGGATTCTCTCAGCTTGGTGCACGAACACGCATTTTTGCCGGTGAGAAGTGAAGGTTGGATGTGTGACCCCATTTTGTCGTTTCTACGTTGCTTGTTGGACTGTTACGACAGACAATCGTTTGAACTGTGATTTGGCTAGAGGATTTGCGGTCGAGAGACAGAAGAAATCTATTGGAGACGTTTATTGCTACTATAAGCTGACAGTCTTTTTTATTTTCTTGATAGATAGATAGATAGATAGATAGATATACCGTGTGTAACAGCAAACGTGTCCAAATAATGTTACAGCATATTTGGCCGTTCCACAAAATATCTAATAAAAGCCTTAAACTAATTGAATTTCTTTTTTCTAGGTTTTCAGATGAGACATTTAGTCATCTTGACACCACTTGTCGAAAGACTCACTGGAAAATCCCCTTTGGGTTATTCAGCTAGAAAGACAACAGTTTAACATGGTATTGGGTCAGCCCCAATATCTTACCAACTGAGCAATCGTGAAAGGAAAAAAAAAAGACCATTCAGGCCTTCATTAATGGTGCCAAACGTCATACTCTGACATCAATCTTCAGAGTCCATGCAAGAACCATCAAGAAAACGGTGAATAAGTTTTATAAAGAGGGAAGAGTAGAAAGGAAAACTGGATCAAGAGTTCACTACAGGAATAGGGATCATCATTCCAACTTAGAGCTAAAGAGATCAATTAGAAAAGATCCAAATCAATACATGAGACGTATGGCACATGAGAGAAGAGTTTCAGTTATGACAGTCCAAAGAGCAGTGAAAGAATACTTGAAAATAAAATCGTACGTGAAACCTGTGAGGCAACTTGTTACTCCATGACAGAAATTTAGAAGGTTAGAGAAGTTGGGAAATGATCCGGCAATTATATATATATATATATATATATATATATATATATATATATATATATATGTATATATATATATATGTATATATATATATATGTATATATATATATATATATATATATATATATATATATATATATATATATATATATATATATATATGTTGAACTTAATTTCAATCCTTTATGAGTTTTCGATCCTTAGCTTTGAGTAATTAATGACGAACCTGTCAATTTTTTCTGTTAAGCTTGAATAGTAATTATACATTCTTACTGCTCAAAGTAGAGCCCGATAGTGTCATAAAAACCTCGGAGAATTCCAGTAAGATGTCTTTAATCATTTGCAAGATAAAACGGTTCAAAACTTATTTCTTATTTGAAATAGACTCCCCATTCTAATTTAATAAGCAGTGTGTCATACATCAATCGGCTTGCGCATTTGGTCCCTGTATGAGAACATATATTCTTCTATAAGTTTTCTTGAATGCTCAGGCCGATAGACGTAATACACACTGTTTAAAGAAAACATTTAAGCTATTACTCTTTCATATATCACAGTGCTAAATAGCAGGGGAGACTGGGCCTTCTGGACTTGTATGGCAGTCATTCTAATTGATGAAATACAAAAAATCACAACCTTGGAAAAAGAGAAGAGAAATTTATTTACTATCTTCTATAAGAGCAGTCATGAAAATTCCCAAGTACTAAACGAAAAATAGGTTTAGAGAACCATAAATACCTACGTCTCGAAGAGACATAGAATGAAAGAATCCTGATGATTTTTTAAAACCACATCAGTTGATTTATCGATCCTTAAAATCTACAAATCAAGCATTCGCCCTTGCATGAAGTACTGCTGCCATATGTGGTTTGGCGCCCATTTCTGTTTGTCTCGGGGTTCTTGATAAAATTCAGAGACGGATATGCAATGTAATTAGCCCTGATCTGGCATCTCTTCTGCAGTCGCTCTCTCGCAGACGGGTCGCCGATTCTCTGTGTCTTTTTTACAAATACTTTCACGGTAATTGCACCGATGAGCTGCTTTCGCTGGTTCCCAGACTTCATGAATTCAAGCGTCCTACGAGGCTGGCATCACGCTCTCAACCTTTCACTGTTGAAACTGTTAAATGTAGCCGTCTCTTCTACTCCAATAGTTTCATAACTCGCACCTCTCGCCTGTGAAACTCCCTTCCCTTTTCCTGTTTTTTTTCTGATAGTTATAATCTGCAACTATTCAAATGTCATGTCAATCGACCTCTCCAGTTGCCTTGATCTATCCACTATCCTTCTCCTCATCCTTTCCTCTATAACTCCTATCTGCTCTCGCTCCAAATCCTCTTTAACCCCTTGCGTGCTAGTGGCATCCCGCCTTGCTTGGGGTGAAATGCTTAAAAAAATAAAAAAGTAAAAAAAAAAGTAAACTGCTGTAGTCCCGGTAACGGATGTCCCTTCTCATGTTGCCACAATGCCATAAGCTGAGATAATATTTATCGGTTGTAATGCTGAGACTAGTATCGTAATTAATAAAAGACAAAATTGTGGCAAATAAGATGGCATGTGCAATTTTCTTAGATACATTTTAGTTGTGAGTTGTTAACCCTGTAGACACCCCTGTTGGTGTATAGGGGCCCACTTTCATCAATTTAGGTGTTGCTGCTATGATTTCCGTAGCAATAAGGATTTCCCAAAGTGGATTTGCTCGTTTCACGCCCAACCGAATTTGAAATTAGAGTTGTCGTTTTCCGAGACTGGTTCTCAATCAAATATAGCGATCCTTATCTGCTCTTCTATTAATTGCTACTTGGGACGGAAGAAATGGTTAACACCCTTTCCCTGGGTATTTGCGCAAACGGCTAAGCAGAAACTGATAACTAGTGCGCCATGTAAAAAAAATATTTCAATTATATAGATAACATACTGTGCAACAGTCAAATTAATTTGTATAACATCAGGTACAAGGTGAGAACGAAAATAAGTGGAAAGGATACAACTAATAGATTCAGTAAAACAAGATGTATCAGTGGCGTTGGACTTAAGTGACTAAAAATAAATTACCATTAAAATAAAGCTACACATTGGCTCAGTAGGGAAGAAAGAAATTACTCACTTAATGGCGAAATTGTTACTGCCATCTTATTTACAAATTAATTTTGGCTTTCGTCTCATTTAAACATGGTTTTATTATTTTTCTGGAAGATATTGCATTAATCAATCTAATACAATCTAGGTACCTCCAAAATAGATGCATTTTTTCCAAATGAAAGCAGAAAAAAAAAACAAAAAAAATACCTACCCACTGTTTAAAAAAAATCAGTGAATTATCTATCTATATTTCTGCGATGAGGTATTATGTACACTATTTACATTATTCCTCATCTTTGTCGCCATAAGTTTTACAATGTTTCGGCCGTTGTACGCTCCGACCTTCTTCAGGTGGTTGGAATGTCGAACTGATCCCTTTATTTCGCTCACTGGGGTAGACTGTACTAGTTCCACGTGCCATGTTTAATGGATGTCAGGAGCGAGCAGTACAAGAGAATTTTAGAGTCTTGTCTGCTCCCTTCTGTTGAAAGGGTGCAAATCGACCCCACTAAGCTCATTTTTATGCAGGATAATGCTCCCTGTCACAAATCAGAATTGATGAAGGAATACTTTGATGAGAAGCAGGTGAATGTTATGACATGGCTGGCCCAATCTCCTGACCTCAACCCCACAGAAAACGTATGGAGCATTATAAAGTACAGGCTCTCGAGAAAGTAGTTGAGCAACAAAGAAGATTTGATTGTGAATTTCATATCTGAAATGAATTCAATGCTTGGAGATGAGATTTGCCAGAACCTCAAGTCAATGCCAAAAAAGTGTTGAAGAGTTTATTCAAAACAAAGGAGGACCCATAAATTATTAAATATTTCGAACTATATTACCTATTATAAATAAATTATACCTCAATTATTCTTTATTTAAAGCTGTTCGGTTAAGTTTCTATTGATTACTAGTTGCAGGAAATAAGGAGTCACTTATTTTGCACAATTTTCCCCCTAAATCTGATTTATATCCAAAATTATAATTATCAATAGAATACCTTAGGGTGAGTAAACTTTTTTACTACGTGGTGGGGAAGGGGTCTTTATATTAGTAAGATTAAAAATTAGTTTGAACCCAAAAAACAATAGGCGAAAAAATGTTTAAGTAAAAAAAATCAGGTGGATCAGTTTTATCGAACAGACCTGTACATTGAATTAAACTCAAAAATTCATTCAATTTGTTTTGAATTAATTTATTTTTATACTAATAACATAGTAACTAAAGTTACAATTAATCCTACAAAGTTTCATGAAAATAGGTTAAAAAATATATATCTTTAAACGATTGATTATATAAAGATTTCGTAGTTTATTTTTTAATCCGTTTGAGTTTTCGTTGTCTGAGTTTTAATTTTATACGCGCTTTTTGTTGTCAGTTGTAGTTTTAAAAGATTTGTAAATTTGTTGCTTTCAATTTTCGTTGATAATGGAGCTTCGATGAGTCGATGACTGATGCGCATTGCTAATATTTTAAAATGATTAAAACCTTTAATTACATACATAATTTTTTCTTTCTTTTTTTTTTACGGATGAAATAATTTAATTTTTTTTTTTACAAATAAAGCCAAAATTTAACTTCAAAGCAAACATTTGTATTATTAAAAAACTTTTTGTTTGCTTTTGTGTTTTAGGATGTCCATGGCAAGTGCTATATTACTATTATTATTAACCATTTCCTATTCTATCGTTATTACTATGGTATCAGTTCAAATGAGCTATATCATTTAGTTTCAGATTCTCGAAAGGTAGATTCCCCGACCACTAACTTCTTCAAGTTTAAGGTCAACTGATATCATCGAAATATACACATAATATACAGTTCTAGCTCCTCAACTACCTCATTCAGTAACTCCCCCCCACTCTGAGTGGCTCTTAGGCTTTGAAATGTACGGACAATTGTAAAAGACAAAAAATGGCAGGGTAAACTGCGAGTAATGTATTTTGTGTGAATTAATGGTAGAACAGGGATAAAAATGGGTGGCAAAAAAAAAGAAGTTTGGAGAGTCATGATCGGTAACGACCTGAAAAGGATTGGCAGATAAAAGATTAAAAATTTGTTTTATTCACTGGCATTTTCATCCGTTTTGTTTCCCGGTATTCTTGACATTTTATTTTTTATTTTTGTGTTTTACGTTTCTGTTTAAACATGTCAACAACGCAATGTTCAGTCGAATGGTTTAATTTCTTTCTTTCTAAGCCCACACCCATTTTCTATTCACGCTATTTCGCCTCCCCACATAGAGAAAAATGACACCCACTGCACTCTGATCTTGGCAATGACTTCTTATTCTGTCCAGAAAAAAAAGGAACAGGGTTGTGGCTGTTAAAGACGGGCACATATAAATATGTATTACAGAATTATTTCAAGAAGTTGAAATCGGTTAGCTGGTCGCACACATGACGCAAAGTTGGAAGGAAAGGCTTGTGTGTACACGTATCCATCTTTGGGCGTGCGGGTTCGCGATTCGTAAAGAGAAAACGGCAACCCGACTTCGAATTCCGTCCGAGTTCGTTACGCTCACTTTCACACAATATCCAATACAGAGACATCGGTTTATCTCTTCACACTCCAAAGATATAAGTAAAATATATAAAATAGCAGGTCTGACTGGGCTCTTAAGGTGGCAAAAAATCTCAGAAAAGGAAAACTCTGACATCAAAATCAGCCCGGAGAAGGAGAGGCTGTCTCGCCTTATACCACTGTGACTATGACTACGACGAGACAATGCTAAACTCTCCCACTCTCTCCATTCATGTGTGTGTGTTTCCTTGGAAACAGGCTACAGATATCCGTCGTCTGTTGTGTGCAATTATCAGTTAGGGCACATGCTAGACGATTTAACAGAACTGGAAAACCCAACAGGCGACGGTCAACAGTGACAAATTTGTTGTTAGGTTTGATTTGATATTTTTTACAGCTTATCAAGCTTTTGAGGGTTATTTAAAGCCAGGAAATATTTTTAGATTGTAAGAATTTTAACAGATTTTGAACTGAAAAGAGCAGTAACATTAAAAGGTTATGACAGTAAAGTCTGGGCTTTTTCTTCAAAAATGCAGAGGATATCTGAGGCAAAAAAGATGGCGATCTGCAGAAGAACGATGAGAAAAAACATGGACGAAACATGTTACCATCGTCGAAATTCTAAGGAAAATGGAATAAAAGGCTCTTATAAGTAACATCAGAAATATACAGTTTAATTTTTGCGAAACATTAAATGAAGAAAGAGTGAGTGGATATTTTTCGATTAACAGAGACATATTGACGCCAAGAGAGATAGAAAAAAGATGTTTGAAACCTACAAAACAAACTTGTGTAAATGAATGTCTGATCAGACTGGGCGATGGATAGTCAAAAGCATACATGGTTAAGAAAAACAAAGGAAAGAAACTATAGAGGGCCCCCAACATCCTGATGGGACACAGGAGATTAATTAATTGATATGTTTTTATAGCTTATCAACATTACAGTAAGGTTCACCATGTACAAGGCTCTGCGGCCACTCGAAGTAGAGAGTTACATTAAGTGGTAGTTTATACGGATAGGAGGGTAAAATAATGGTTAACTCTACACTTGAAGAGGTTAAGATTGTAGTGATCCCCTTGGGAGTCTGTTCCACGGGGAAGAAGCTGTTTGAGTGGAACATTACTTCTCGCCGATGGAATACAGAGGGAATGTTGGTGATTTACTACTATGAAAGTGGCAAGGTGAGTCATAGCCGTGAAGATCAGAGCTGGCGGAATGTAGTTCGTCCGAGCACTTTCCATTGTAGCAGTGATGGAGCAGTGAGAGGCTCGCCCCACCCCGCTTGTGTGAGGGAGGCTGGAGTGTGGAAAAAATTACTCTCTAACAAGGACTTTATCAGTTGCAGGTTATTGAAAACCGGAAAATATTTTTAGATTTCATGAAATTTTTTGAGATAATAATGATTTACTATTACAAGTGCTACTAATTAACCCATAACGGGGGCAAGAGATCTAGGTTCATAACTTTTCCAAGGGTATTTGTGCTTAAGTTATTATAACGAACCCGACTGAAATTAGAACTCGGCTCGTTTCAATTCCGAATCGTTACGCATTACACCACACCCACATCCCACTTTATAGCACCTGGCATTCTCAATTTCAAGATAACATTTTTGAGGTGAGATATATGAAGTGTTATTTGCCTGTGCACTCATTATTCGCGCTCCAGAAATTACCTTTTCTTTACTTTACAGAAGATTTCAACTCATTCTCATGTATCTCTGAATAATATCAAGTTGTGTAAGGCGTTTTTCCTTCACCTCCAATGCACATTTTATTATGAAGGTACATAGACATTTCAAATCTGACACGGGTAAAAGTATTTTAGTGTGAATAAAGGATGCAAGAATTTCGTCTTAAATCAAAAAAAAAAAAAAAAAAGTTAGGTAAATAATTTGATATCATCTCCAAAAACAAAATAATTATACGACTATCTCATCCAAAATTAATATTTCGTTCTAAAATATTAAAAAGGCGTAGCCTCGAGGAATTAATTTGTTACATCTGGAATTAAAAACGAAAAAAATAAAATGAAGCTGAATAATTTAAAAAAAAAATACTGCCAACATTTTCAGCCAGTTTCAAATCTCAAATTCGTCATGAAAATTCTACCACGTGTTTCCTCTGATAAATTCGAAATAAAAAATAAAAAAACACTTTTAATTTAAACTTATACGAAACATCATCTGTCATTGTAAGAATGAAATGTAGGTATACCCTTAGAAACGCAGGAATCCATCTCTCCACTCAAATCTAGGGCTCAATATCAGAACAAAATGCCAATCTCTCTTTTTTATTGGCCTTCTACCCCTTTTGAGCAAAAAATTAGGGTTTCTCATCAAAGCTTCTCCAGGTCAACTGTTGACGAGTTAACGATTATAACGATAAGAATGAAGTTCGGGATATTGCTATCTCTAAGGTATTTGATATGGTTTGGCATACTGGTCTTCTTCCCAAGATTATGGTATCTCTGGACGAATTTTTAAACTGATTCAGTCTTTTTTTTATCAAGTCACGAAATGAAAGTTGTCTTGAAAGGGTAACTTTGCAGAACTTTTTGCATAAATACAGGTGTTGCCAAAGACTCCATCCTTGGACTTTCTTTGTTTCTAATTTTCATAAATGACATTCCTGGTTTCATCAGTTCTCAATTCAGTATCTACACTGATGTGGACGCGTGGCCGAGTGGTTAGAACGTTCGCTTTCTGATCATGAGACACAGGTGCGAATCTCAGCATGATCAGGACTTCCTGATGTTATCGGTCTGGAGGAAGGGCGATCCCAGCGTGCGGCACCTTTGGAAAGTGAAAGCCATACCATGGGTTGACCCAAGCCTTGTGACTGAAATTAGGCAGCCGTCGATAGCTGTGCTAGCACGAAATCACAGTTCATCGTGACCGAGGGTTTGAGTGTGCTGGTGTTGTTCACAGGGTTGATCATTCTAGATAACACGCCAAAAACTGTAACTAAGGTTTGCTCAACATAATTACTCTGTGGGAGTTGAACAAACACACATGTGCTTGAGAACGGTTAGTAAACTTTTATCCTCGAATACGAGTGGCTAGCTATTATTATTTATCTATGTTGATGTCACAATTATTTACTCCTGTCTATTCGATAAGGCCAAATTGGCAGCTAAAAATGGCTTACAATCTTTTGTTAAATGGGGTAAGGAGAGGCTTGTTAATGTTAAAACTTCTAAAACGAAACTGCTCACATTTAATCATCTGACAAGCCTTTTTAACTTCCATAAGCACGGCTGATGCTAACCACCAGGAGATTGGCTCATTGCGTCTGCTCCGACTAACGATTTCCGCTGACATGGTGGAAAGTATATACTGAATAAAGTGGTGAGACTGCAGCTACGAAAGTTTGTTCATTGTGTCGTGCTAGATAATTTTTATCGACAGAATCTCTCTTACATATTTATATGTCTATCATTCGTACTTGCTTCGAAAATTGCTGTTACATGTTGTCTGGTGCTCCTTCTGTACAAGGTGCGATAGGTAAATTGTCACCATTTTATAGTTTTAATTTTGCGGATGCTCTTTGTTCCCTTTTGATTTTGTCGATTGCACAGTTTAGTGGGGTCAGTTGGGTACCGTCTGTTAGAAAAAGAGGACGATGATGCAATGAACCCGGCCAGGAAATTTGAAAACGGCATGCTGTAGCTTGGCATTAGCGTCGGAAGCGCCAATGAAAACATTTCAGAGTGTTTGGGCGTCAATCGGAGGACAGTGCAGAGGATTCGGAAAGAGTTCGATGAGTCTAATGACGTTTACGAAGATGTTTGCAGCGATCATTCGCGATGGCGACGTTATCCCTCCATTTATCTTCCTACAGGGCCTCAGACTCAACGTGTAGCCCTACATCAAGTGGCTTGAGAAGGTAGCGTTGCGCTGTGTCAAGATGGTGGCTTCTGGAAGACCCTATGTCTGTCAGCAAGAATCTGCACCATGCCACACAAGCAGGAAAATCCAGGCATGACTGTCAGACAATTTCTGCGATCACACCATCCCTTATATCTAGCCACCTAACCCCAGACTGGATTATTATGAGTGGGTCGCAGTTGAACGAGAGACCTCAATATGAAGATGAACTAAAAGCAAAGATTATAGCGGTATTCACTAATTTAAACAAGGAGACCATCCAACGGAGAAGCAGAGGATTCCGAAGTCGTTTGTTGGCTGTGGTTGAAGACAATAGAGATTTTATAGTATAAATTTACTCTTTAGTATTTTGTTATATTTTTGTGCCATTTTGGTAAATATATCTGTTAAAATGAAATGTTAGTGTTATTTTCATTTTTCCGTAATGTAGACGATAATTCATCCATCGCAGGTTTGTTTTTGTTTTTTTGGTTTGACTGTTTGTACATGTTTGTGACTAAATGAAAATGTAAAAAAAAAAGAATTTCCGTAAATTAGACAAGAATTTATTCATCGGACGCTGTATATTTCGAGATAAAATCCAAAGAATCTGCATTGTTTTTGTTCGTGACCTGGCATCTCGGCTTCAGTCATTTCCCCACCGCCGTAACGTAGCTTCCCTTGGCCTTTTTAAAAAAAAAAAAAAAAAAACTTTATGGTAAATATTCTGATAAGCTTATCCGCGCTAAGGCATCTAGATTATATGCATTTAAGCACGGTACTTGATTCGCTTTAAGCTCTCATTTTACAGTTGAAATGGCTAGATGCAAATTGAAAGTTCTCTGGTAACCGTTTCTTCGATCACCCTTCCCGATTTTCGAACCATCTTCCGGTTACTTGCTTCTTAGTCAACTTTCATCACCAAAAATTTAAATTCAATTTCAATGGTTATCTTCTGTTTTAATTCTTGTTCTCTCTCCTCAGTAGAAGTTTTTCTCATTTTCTGTAACACTCAGTAAACCCTTGCATCCTAGTGTGTAAAAAGAGACAGTCTAACTGAAGTACAACTCTGAATTTGAAAACCCTTTATGTTTAGGATTAGCAATCGCACCCCATATAAACCTAATTGTAGCTGGAAGTAAAAAGGAAAAAAACAAATAGAGCTGAATTATTTCGAAACAAAAAATGCTACCAACATTATCAGTCACATTCAGAACTATCATTAGACGCGTCCTGGGTAAGACGATAAACTACATCCGACAGCAAGGCCTCTGATCAGGAGGTTTTGAGCGGCATGGAACCACCTCTTAATTACTGGCGTTCCCAGATCCACCCTGACACAGGCTGGTAGCAACTGTCAGGGTTCCAAAACCACCATGAAAGTATAAAAATAGGTTTTAATACCAGCAATACTTTTTTGGGAAAATTTATTACCAGCAGCACAATTTTGAAAAAGAAAAATATTACCAGCAATACATTTTGGAAAAAGATATTACCAGCAATACATTTTGGAATAAAAAAAATATTACCAGAAATACATTTTTGAAAAAGAAAATTACCAGAAATACATTTTGGATAAATATTACTATCTATACATTTTTGAAAAAAATATTACCAGCAATAAAAATCTTGTTGGCATTAAATAACCCATTCAGGTGTTGACATGCCGTAAAACAAATCAAATCAAACCAAACCTAAAATTATTCATGATTTTTCTGAATGTATTTCTGTCTTTGCCTAAGATAATAATGACTGATAAAGTCAAATAAAAAATACAACTCCAATATTAGAAATGTAGATAGTTATGATAGAGATTTAGAAATACATTTAGAAATGCATGAATTCATGTATTTCGAACTTTAACACCAAGCCAGCGATAAATATCAGAGCAAAATAAGCTCTCTACCGTTTGTTGTTAACCAGCCTAAGAAAAGGAAAACTCTGAAATCACAACCTTTGGAGCGAGGGGTTAGCAATTCCATTCCGTAAAAACCTAATTTTCACTTACTACACAT
>OZ038486.1:135678464-135723464 GCA_964036315.1 Acanthosepion esculentum | reverse complement strand
AAGGTTTTATTTGAATATTTTAATTCGTATGGCCATCCCCTGCTTTGTATTTCTCAAACAATACCTTGGTTTATTAGATATCAGCTTCAATACTCCGGTTCTCACTCGATCACTAAACTGAAATAAAGTCAAGCCTGGTCAATACCTAGATGGATGACCACTTGAGAATACCATGTAGTTTAAGCTGGGATGTGCGGCTGATGTAATGGATAATGGCTCCAAATTGTTAATCGGAGAGCCGAGTTCTTATTCCAGGTGTTTATTCAGGACGAAACTTTGTGAAACAATTTTGACTCTTTCAGTCTTTTATAGTGTCCACAATTTGTACAAAGGTGGAGGTAGACAAATCCGACCCCGTTATTACAGTGTCTACGAAGAATTGCTCGGGCCTAAGGTTTTCGGAAAAACCCACGTTAAACCGGCCTTGAGCCACATTCCACTCTGTGGGAAACTCGGGTAAATACCGAGTTAGTGAAATAAAGGTGCATAAGCTTCTACCTACATTTTTATTCAATTACACTCTTTATATAAATTAATAATTCTGTACACATAATTAATTATGTGTACAGAATTATTATGAAAAAGGATTAACGCCAGGATATTTCAATTATTTATCTATGGCATTTACTATGAATTTTTATTTAATATTCCTCTTGTAATATGATTTATTGTTTCGGGATGCCTACTCATTATGATTTATTTTTTAATTAATTCCACTGCAATATAAATTATTACTTCTCAATAACTCCCTAACGGTCGGATTATGAGGGAATTTATAAAATTACTTGAACATAGTGTAGCAATTTAAATATACTTAAGCTCCAATGTAAGTCGATTTTGGAACCATGCTATTGCACTAAAGTTGAAAGTGATGTTTTGACATGATAAATAAGGAAACTAAATATTTACCGTAAATACTCATGTATAATACGCCTTCCTCCATAATAAGCACTCCTAAAATTGTGCTGACAGTGTTGGAGAATGCTTCTACTCACGCATAATTCGAAACCCTTGTTTGGTAATGAATCCCAAAAAATTGTACCTCTCAAATTTTATTATGGCCAGCTTTTCCTACTTTTATTCAAGCTGTAATTGAAGATATTTATCAAAATTTACGCTCATCACGATTCTAAAAGGAAACGGAAATACCTATATTGTGCCTAGTGCGCAGACTCACTAACCTGTTTTTGTTCGATAAAAGGTGCAATCTACCGGAACTGAATGTAGATTTTCACAAAAAATGACGTTGATCATAGAATAATATTATTCTAGTTTAGTTTTATGATAATTCTTATTTTATTTTACATTTGTTAGTAGTGTTAGGTATATATGATTGTATTTGACATCTTTATCGGGTAGCAATCGCCGAACTTTAGTGTCAAATTTTCGTATGTTTCTGGTGAGTAGTCATTTCGCAACTGAAATCGACCTATGAAACGGCAATGTTTTGAAGATTTTTTTGTTGCTGTGCATAATACGCACTCCTATGCATGGGGAATTACGGTACTTCCAAATTACTTTTTTGAGGAACGAGTTTAAAGATTAAGCTTAGGTTCAAAATTGCAGCTTTTGAATTTCATTCCGGTGATCAGTGAAAGATTTAACGCTGCCAAAAAATTCCGTACCCTTATCGAAAACAAATGTGTTAATGTCATTTAATAAAATATTTTTCAATTACAACATTTACCTCATTCGCAATAAATCCAAGAAAAATAGATCATAATTATGAATAATATAAGTCTATTCAGTTTATTAAGGCAGAATCAAGATTAGATAACGTATTTCGGTTGTGTCTAGCAATGAATATCAATAGCTTTTTTTCTGATATGGAATTATTCAGTGGAAATAAACAGATTCTAAAAAGAGAAAAAAAAAACCCAAAACCTCATTTAAAATTAAATTTCTTCATTTTAATGAACAGTAATTAAATAAATATATTTATTCTATGAATGTTGTGCCGAAACATCGAAATTTCGACGTGTATTTTCGATGTTTCCACCCTTATATACATATGCAATCATATTTATGGCATTCGTTATTGAAATCCCGACCCGTAAGCGTTTGTCGCTGTAAAATGTATTAATTTTTTCTATTTCTATTCAGCATAACTAATTATTTGAAAATCTTCATAATTTTTTCTTTAGGAACTGATTGGTGCTTATTCGAAACGTCGTGTTTATTTACGTGGAATTAACTATATTTCCATTTAGGTAAGTAATACGGTTTCTTTTTATTATCGTTAAATGATTAAATTATTGAAAATGGTTTGCGCTTGTTTAATTAATGTTTAATTTAAAGTACTTCATGCCCTGATTTTCAAAATTTAAATTAATTGAAAAATATAGATTTACCTCTGATGCTCTTTCCTTCTCTGGTAAATAAGACTGTGTTGTTTTCCTTCATATTTATTATGTATGATAGATCTGTCTTTTAAATATATATATATATATCTTGGAATTTCAGATTTCCATTGAAGAAAGGTAATATTTAAAAGCTCAGAGAGAGAAAACAGAAAATAAGCCAATGTCCAACTTGGAACTACTGACAAAGATGCTGTCAAAAATATCAAAAGTTCAGCTGAAGCAGAAATATTAGACAAGAAGATAGCAATAACACGATTCTGCACATGTTGCTTCTATATCAGATATTTTTCCACTAATATCTTCCAGTGAAGAAACAACCGATTTACAGTATTGTGACAGGTAGACAGTCGGGATGAAATTACTGTATTTTAAATGTCTTGAGATATTCCGTGGAACTTATTAAGTTTGATAAATCTCCCAAAGTTGGCGTATAGCTAGCTAATGCCTTTTTATTAGACCTACAATATACGGGCTTTTTTCATCCAAGCATTAATTCTATCATTGATAAGTCCAATAATAAGCAGGGAAGAGGCAAGAGTAAACGTAACCACCCATCAGAAACATGTTCAGAATCATGAAAATATCATCTGCATCGGTTTGAATTGTATAGTTGATTAGGACACTTTGCAAGACAAAGAGACTAAGAAGGAAAACATCGAAAAAATAAGAAACCCAAAGGACTGACTTTTACCAGAGATGGACACTGGAATACGATTTCTCACCCACCGAGATATCCATACCTCTGGCGCTAGCAGAGGTCGTTGCTGCTGTTTTAGAAGAATTCAATTGTGTAAATTCCATTAATGCAGTTCTTGTGGGAAATAGCAGTACAAACACTGGTTGTGAAGATAGGGTTGTTATAACTTTGGAGAGGAACTTAAAAGATAATTCCCCACCATTGTCTGTTTACTTCATCAAAATGAACTTCCATTTAGAGCTGTCTTTAAGTCCTACTTTTACCGGTCTTCTGGGGTAATTATTAACAGGATTTGCCCCAGGTAGAATTTAGCACAATCTGGATAACTTATATCTTACTGCGGAGGCAATGGAAGATTTAATTGGTGACTAAAGACTGCTCCTTGAATATGCAAAAGGAATTTCTCGAGGAAATGTGAGCCCTAGTTTTGTTGCCTGGAAAATATATCAAGCAAGATGGCTAACTTTAGCCATCAGGTTAATGAGTTTATGGACAAAAGTTGGCTATTCACCAGAAATCTATGATAAATTGTACTTCATTATAAAATTTATGATTGACATATATGCAGTTGGTTTGAAATTAACAGGGATAACATATTGCATATCCAACAACACTATATCTTCTCCATGATCCAGAGAATAATTCAACAATAATTTAAAAATATCTATAGACTTTAATTACTGTACTGAAAAAATATTATTTAACGAATTATTAATTACTGAAAATGAGTTTAATGTTATCTCTCGTCGGGACGTAGTTGCTAATGGACGTATTTGATCATAGATTTTCGCGGGTATAGAGTAACTGTATGCAAGTTCAGCGGAATACCTCTGTGTGAATGGTTCAACGTAGGATCAACGTAACTTATGGATAGCGTGCTATCGACAAAAATGATGCATGGCTCAAAATGTTTGCCCCCTTAATATCCATTTCAGTCTCTGATCTGACATCCATTTACACAAGCTCGTTAGGCATGTTACTCGCTGTTTAGCCCTGTCTCTATTGCTTTCACTACGGCCTGTGTGTGTCGAATTCTTTAAGTCCTCTTCTCTCGTTATGTTGCAGTTAAAAAGACAAGTAGATCTACGGGTGTTGAATAAACACAAATGTGCCTGAGCGGGCATCTGTCACAGGGATTGGCTTACCACCCTAGTATACAGGCATACCAGTGTATACTTAGCATAAACACTTTATGATTTCGTGTCAGAAATATCCAGACATCCTAATTAATACATTATTATTTGTACGGCCATTCGTCGTTCGTTGCAAAGTATTGGAGAGCTCATCGACATTTTATTCTGTGTTAAATGAGTCCCTCCTTGGACTTGAGGATACATTCCTACCCACCGCATAGTAGGGTAGAAGGGTTCAGGGGATGGGCATCTCTGGTATTTCTTTGGGCTCTTTTCCTCTCGTCTCTAATTGATTCTTTCTGCAGCTTCCGTTTCCCAATTGGCTGGATCGATTTCTGTCCTCAGCGAGGATCTTTGAGCAGGAAAGCCTTGGCTGTGAATTTTTTGAGGCGGTCGATGGGTCGCCATTAAATGATCCATGCAATTCAGCTGACACCATCCGCTGCGGCAAACCAGGGTTTGACTGGCAGGTTCACGATGACAGCTTGCATCGGGCTACCGACTTGTTCTCGTACGATCGTGTTTAGAACGGCCTTTTACTTTTTGAACAATCTTAGTACATTTCCCTGCTGAGGTTCAGATCACGCATCTGATGGAATTTCTTATGGACTTATCACCATAAAATCTGATGTAAATACAATTGTTAACCATTCAATTTATTCCATAGAATATATATATATATATATATATATATATATATATATATATATATATATATATATATATATATATATATATATGAACATTGATTAAATTTTCACAGCAGGCCACAAGTAAAGTGCTTTTCGCTTTTCTTTAGGATTTTGACGTTTACTGAATAAGTCTTTTCAATTATGCTTGCGTGAGTCTGGTATTTCATTCGTATTTGATCAAGATGTCTATAGAGAAAGCGAAAGTTTTTGTCGCGACTTTGCTGGAGCGTAAAAATCGAGTGACCTCACTTGTGGATGTTCTCATGACGCGTTAACATGCAATAAAATAAAATCTATAAAAGAGGTCTGTGTTATCACTGGCTTGGTGTAAAATAATGTAAGCCTCGATTTTATTACACGTAGAGTCACATTGAAGAAAGGTCTGTATACTAGCTATGCACAAATCCGCACTGTTGAGTGTTATATTTCCGATTTTTTTTGTTTTCTGCTAGAAAATAAATGTTATAGCTGATACATTCTGTGAGGTCTGCAAATAAACATCAGTTTTCGTGTTGTCCTAATGGCTGACGACACACTTGATAGTGCTCAATTCCGGGCGTTTCTACAATGGCTGCCTTTAATCTCTCCAAGTTGGAACAGTACTTTTTTGAATTCAGAGTCGGAGGTGCGGAAGGATATCGTAAAACACAGCAACTTTCCACTCCCATCAGATACATATATGTTATGTAGAAAAGAGACAGAAAATATAACGTGAATCAGCGTTTCATTTCAGGATTCTAGTGGTCTACCAGCATGTCCTCAGGACCCCAACGCGGCATAAACAGACTGCCTCAACGACGGATTATGTTCTACATGTTTATTTTAAATCTCTTTAGGTTAGTAGTGGGTTTAGTGGGTATTCCTTCATGGATCTAACGAGAAGAACAGGGCGATAATGAGTAACAATATCAACATGTCGGTTAGCTAACCTACCTCTCCACTGTTGTGTCTTGATTCCTTACTGTAACCACAGTTAGGTAAAAGAGAGGTGGGTTCGGAATACCATAAGAGCTCTTTACTCATCTTGGTCCTGGGTATGGCGATAAATTACGTCCAACAGGAAGGCCTCTGATCAGGAGGTTTTGAGGAGCGTGGAACCACCTCTTAATTGCTGGTGTTCCCAGGTCCACCCTGACCCGGGGTGGTAGCACCTGTTAGGTTCTCAGCTATGGGAAAACTTGTGTAAAAAGAGGTTTTAATACCAGAAATACTTTGTAATAAAACAAATTATTACCAGCAATAATTTATGAAGGAAAAATTATTATCAGCAATATTTAAAAAATAATACCAGCAATACAAACCCATTGAGCGTCCTGGGTAAGACGTTAAACTACATTCGCATCCTTGGTATGACGTTAAACTACGTCCGGCAGCAAGGCCTCTGATCAGAAGGTTTTGAGGAACGTCGAACCAGCTCTTAATTGCTGGCGTCCCCAGGTCCATCCTGACCCGGGGTGGTAGCACCTGTTAGGGTCCCAGCTATGGGAAAATAGTTAACTATTACCAGCAATACTTTTTTGCAAAAATATATTACCAGCAATACAATTTTGAAGGAAATATATTACCAGAAACAAGTTTTTCAAAAAACAAAATATTAAAAGCATAAAAATTTTTTGTCGGCATTAAATAACCCATTGAGTTTGATATGGCGTTAAAAAAATAAACCAAACCAATCTAAATGAAAGAATACATATTCCATTCATACGAATCTATCCTAAAAATGTTGTCGGCATTAAATAACCCATTGAGGTTGATATGGCGTAAAACAAAATAAACCAAACCAATCTAAACCAAAGAATACATATTCTATTCATACGAATATATCCTAAATATGTTGTCGGCATTAAATAACCCATTTAGGTTGATATGGCGTTAAACAAAATAAACCAAACCAATCTAAACGAAAGAATAAATATTCCATTCATACGAATCTATCCTAAAAATGTTGTCGGCATTAAATAACCCATTGAGGTTGATATGGCGTAAAACAAAATAAACCAAACCAAATCTTTACTCATCTCTTGACGCTAACGTACATCGAGTTCTCATGTGTTCTTTTCTTTCGGATTTTATACCAAAAAGAAGCAAAACTAATCATTTGTCAGGATTGTAGGCCCATGGGGCTCACCTCTCGCTCACTCACTTCGAAATGTCCAGGATCTCTGTTCAGGACATTCATGTTTGGCATTACACTCTCTACATTTATGATGTAGTTATTTTTCTAGCCTAGGAAAGGCTTGATGTCCAACTCGCATTTCAACCTCATTCAAGTAGACACTAGAGTTTGTGTATAGATGAGGCTTTTTTATCAAGTCTGACAGCAAGTTGTTGTGCAAGCTGCAAGTGTTTCTCTAATCGAGTTGGATATGTTTTTCCTCGGTATACGCAAGTTTGGCTAGTAAAACAGGAGTCTGTCCTGATAAATGCAAAACCCTAGATTTAGCTGAAGCCTCTTTGTACACCTTGGCCTAGAAATCTATGTAAATAGATACTGAAGAAGCCCGAAACGTACAACGGCCCAAACATAGTTAATATAACAATAAAAAAGGGGAAATAGTTCGAAATATGTAAATAGTTACAATACGTCATGTCAGAAATGTATGCAAACAGATACTGAAGAAAACCGAAACGTACAACGGCCGAAACGTAGTGAATAAGACAATAAAAATGTGGGCAACAGTCCGAACAATGTAAATAGTGTAAATAGTTCCAATACTTCATATCAGAAATATAAATAAATATATTTGATCATGAAATCTCCCGCCGAATAAAAAAAAAACCCCGTAATCTATGCCTATGGCCTCACCATCGTAATTCAATTGAAATGAAGTTGTAAGGTTGCAGTACTTGTGTTTTGTCTTGTATGTGAGATCTGGGTTACTTACACTTGAAAAGGCTGGAGGCATTTCGTCAACAGTTTATCCGGCGTATACTGGGTATCTGTGGTCAAATGTACACGAGTGACGTTGATATCTTCGAATGTCGTCAGTCTACGAACATAGAGTCTCTGGCAATTCAGCGCCGGCTGTGAAGGAGTGATCATGCGGTCAGGATGAAGGACAATAGCATACATAAGCAGCTTTAATACGGTGAATTGGCCGCAGGGAAAAAATGTACAAGCCGAAATTGTGATATAAAGATGGTATCATGAAAAAGTCGTAGAAAGCCAAATGCACGCAAAATTATTCGGAGAACATATCTGCAGATCATATGTATCGGTTTCTCATTGAAGTAACTTGGTTTGTTTTGGTTTGCTTTCTTTAACGGTATGCCAACACCTTATGGGTCATTTAATGGCGAAATTTTAATTTTCTCGGGAGCTTTGGTTATTTTTTTTTATTTAAAAAATGTGATTTTTTTTTTCAAATGTGATATTTTTTTTTTTACTAGGAAAATATTTATTGCCCGCATTTTTACTATGAAAATGTAGCGCTAGTGTATTTACTATGAAAATGTGTTTTTATATTTATATAAGATATTATGAACTGAGTTTTGGGGTTCACTATTTTGTCTCTCTCGCGCAATATATATATATATATATATATATATATATATATATATATATATATATATATATATATATATATATATATATCTGTGTGTGTGTGTGTGTGTGTGTGTGTGTGTGTGTGTGTGTGTGTGTGTGTGTGTGTGTGTTATGAAAAAAAGCAAGGTCGATTTTACTGATTTTAAACTACAATTTTGTTTGGAAACAGTAAAATCGACCTTGCTAACCGAGATGGTCCTCTGTGGCTAAAACGGTAAAGCACGTCAGGCTATATGACGGTCCCTTATAGGATACAGGTTCGATTCCTGTTGAAGGACGCATAATTTCTATGGAAAATTCTCGGATATTCAGGCCGGTAAATGTCGTTAATACGATATATATATATATATATATATATATATATATATATATAAAGACATTTATATTATGTTTAACGTTCTTTTTATAGATACATGTATTTAAGCAAATGCTCTGTTTTATAATAAACAGTATTAAATAACATTTACCGGCCTGAATGTCCGAGAAATTTTCATAGAAAATTTTCGCTCTCCGACTATGTCTATGTCCAATTCTAAAAATATATGACGTCATTTGTTTACATTTGATACGCTAGAGCAGATATGAATAGAAGAGATTCATGGAAGATTTAAGTTTAAAGATAGTAAAATCGACTTTGCTAACCAGACGCTGCTCTGTGGCCGAAAGGTTAAGGCACATCACGCGAAATGATGGTTCCGTATAGGATACAGGTTCAATTCATGTCGGAGAGCGAAAATTTTCTATGAAAATTTCTCGGACATTCAGGCCGGTAAATGTTATTTAATACTGTTTATTATAAAACAGAGCATTTGCTTAAATACATGTATCTATAAAAAGAACGTTAAACATAATATAAATGTCTTTAAATAAATTGTCGGGCTATGTCCAATTCTAAATATATATATATATATATATATATATATATATATATATATATATTAATAAAATAAAAACAGACCACTTTAAGGTTCCATGTAATAAATTATTTCACCACACCACTTTTAAAGGACCGCGGATCATCAGACTTTACTTTCCATTCGAGTCAATTTCTTGTTAGCCGTAGAAAATTGATTAAGAAAAATACCAAATATAAGACTCGGAACGATTAAAATAAACAGACATAATATGTCTAAATTATTTGACCAAACCTGTTTGCATATATATATATATATATATATATATATTTATGCAAACAGGTTTGGTCAAATAATATATATATATATATATTCCCAGACTTCATGAATTCAAGCGTCCTACGAGGCTGACATCCCGCTCCCACACTTTCACTGTTGAAACTGTTAAATGTAGACGTCTCTTCTACTCCAATAGCTTCATATCTTGCACCTCTCGCCTGTGGAACTCCCTTCCTTATTCCTGTTTCTCTGACAACTATACTCTCCAACTATTCAAATTTAATGTCAGTCGACATCTCTAGTTGCCTTGATCTATCCTCTATCCTTCTCCACTTCCTTTCCTCTTTCGCTCCTATCTGCTCTCGCTCCAAATCTTCTGTAACCCCTTGCGTGCTAGTGGCTTCCCGCATTGCTTGGGGTGAAATGCATAAAAAAAATCGTCAGAAATTCCCCCGGCTCATGTACAACATCTACATCTCTACATTGAGTGGCTCTTGCTTTTTGTATTGGGGAAACAAATGTAAAAGAAAAATGAAAGTATTATATAAAAATTAAATAAACATAGCTATCCACTATCTACTTGTACACTGATGATGATCTCAGAAAGATGGAAAGTACTATGGGGAAATAAAAGTGATTTTCACTATTGCAGTGAATTCCTTGCATCATTTGATTGTAATACACGGAAAGATATCCGTGAATATGAAAGGATTATACTAAAAATAAACAGATATAATGTTTGTAATTTATTTAATCAGAAATATATATATATATAAGTTTGTGTTAGTGTAAACATTTCGGATTATTACTACAAATATCTGTATGAGGACAATATAAATAAACAGAAACTGAATAGTTAGCCGACGCGTTTTATCCTATGATGGACTTCAAGGCAAATATAAGTATTACATTACATTATTTATTTTGTTTATTAGACATTAGATTACGTCACTTAGCATCCTCCATAATTTTCATAGACTTTTCAGTTAGCTTGATGCCAAGAGTGTTTCTTAAACTGAAAACGATTTTTAAAAATAATGAGAATTTTACTTTTCGTTTAGAAATACTGATTGCAAAACAAAATAAAATCCCCATATAAGGATGGAACCTGTCGGCTAAGATAAATTTGTCTCTTGTCTTAATATTCACATATATATATATATATATATATATATATATATATATATATATATATAACTTTATGTATATATTATATTTATACATCTATCTATCTATCTATCTATCTATCTGTCTATCTATCTATATATATATATATATATATATATATATATATACATACATACATGCGTATTTAGGAAGCAAATTCTCCTTGTCTGCTTATTATATATATATATATATATATATATATATATATATATATATATATATATATATATATATACATATATATACATACATATACATACATACATATATACATACACACACACACACACACATATATATATATATATATATATACATGCGTATTTAGGAAGCAAATTCTCCTTGTCTGCTTATTATATATATATATATATATATATATATATATATATATATATATATATATATATATACATTCATACATGCATACATATATATATATATATAGATATATATGTATATATATATATTATATTATATATATATATTATCTATCTAGCTATATATCTGTCTGTGTAGGCAGCAAATTCGCTTGTTAGCAAGTTTGATTAAATAAATTACAAACATTATGTCTGCTTATTTTATATATATATATATATATATATATATATGTATATATATATTATATTTATTTTATCTCTCTCCCTCTCTCTATCTCTATCTCTCTCTATATATATATATGTATATATATATATATATATATATATATATATATATAGATAGATAGATAGATAGATAGATAGATAGATAGATAGATAGATAGATAAATAGATAGATAGGTAGATAGATAGATATTTATACAAGTTAGCTCACTCTTATAAAAAGTTTATTGAATAATGCAATATTTGGCCAAATCGTAATATAAAATTCATTTAAATGAGGGTGTTTACTTGCCTTGGAAATCAGCATTTGAAATCCTAGCGTTCAGTTACACTCAACCACAACCGTTCTGCCACTAGTGCTAAATAATTAAATATCGTAGTGACTATGCCGTGTTACTAAGCTAAGCGTAGTTTAGTACAAAGTCTCATATCTGGTGCAAACAATGAAGATGGAACTCATTACGCAATATTAAATATCTGTCTGTCGAGCTGTCTGGGCATTGCCCCGCCGTGTGGAGTCCTTCTGGTAAGCTGGAATGAATACGGAAGAATGGAAGGAAGAAGAGCAGGAAGGAAAGAAATACAGACAGGAGAAAAAGAAAAAAAATATATGTATGAGAATTCTGGAACTTGTTACATCTCTCAAAGGCAGCAAAGCACATTTCTTTTACCAACCTCTTCCTGTTCTCGCTAACGTCTCCAGCACCGTCTCTTTTTCTTCCGTCATCCCCAATATCAAATCATCATCATTATCATCATCATTATCATCGTCGTCGTCGTCGCTATCATCCTCATCGTTTTCGCTGTTAGTATCATTCCCTTTGGAGCCCCCGCCTATCCCCCCAGCCCCGAAAATCACATACACACACACATATATATATATATATAAATACATACACACATGCATATACAAACGATGTGCCGACGAACGACAGGTCCTATTCGGCCTTAAACAACAGTGCCTATAAGAACTTAAAAAATCGACGTTCATCGCTGGCAAAATAACTTTTTTTTTCCGACCACTACCCACCACCATCACTACGACAGCAACAATAATAATAGTCATCACCAGCAAACTAAACCTCAAACTTATGAACAGACCCCGACAACATATCGCTGTCATTATCACAACTGCTATCACTATTTCAAACATTATTTTTCCAGTTCTGATCAGATGGAATCTATAATTTGCTAACGCATTACCATTCAATACAACAAAGTTGGACATGCTGTTAGTGTTTAAATGTATTAACACCAATGTTGCAAATATTTTTTCAGCTATAGGAAGTAGATATATAATGCAAGGAAACAGAGCTTATTGTTAGTAAACCATCCGTTATACTTATAGCTGCATATTATTATTATTATTATTATTATTATTATTATTATTATTATTATTAACTGGATAATTATCTTAAACAGCTGATATACGCATTTTGTTGTTCCCTATCTATTTGCAAACATCGCCGTCACTTTTGATTTTCAGAAGTCTTTAATATAATTCTGCCTTTCACTGGAAGAATTGTTAACATTGGGACATTATCGTCATTATAGAATTTGTTTCTGGGATGAAATGACTTGGAATGACAAACGAGGAAAAGAAAGAAAAGTAACAAAAGAAAGAAAGAAAAAAAAGGAAATTATATATATTTTTTAAAAAAACTCGTTTACTCATGGGTAAAAAACAAAACTTAACTACGAAAAATATTTTCATTTATAAATAGAAACATCATTATCCCGATCAGCGGTGCCATCAGTTTTCTCTTGCTAATCGTAATCAAGGCTATCAACATCACATTTGCATCAGTACGTCTGCCTTCGCCACGGCCACCGTCCCCTTCGTCTTAGCCAGCAGCCGAAAGGAAGAGCGAAGAGGAAAATAAAATTAAAGAAACGAAAGAGAAAGACAGAAAGAGAGAGAGAGAGAGAGAGAGAGAGAGTGAGTGATTGAGAGAAAAGAAAAAAAAAACAACCCAACTTGTAGGAGACTACATATGTTAAATTTCCACGTATTTCTTTGTGCCTGCCTGCCGTCACACGGTCTCAGGAGGTGCCTGCCAATTTTACTGTTGCTGTTTTTCAGTGACTGCGGCGGGCTAGCCTCGGCAACATGTTGCAGAAAGCGATTGCAGGTAGCCCCGGCAGCAGTGTCCCCGGTAGTACGTCCGAATGTCGCCAAAAAGCCTTCAGGGTCCGCGAAAGTCGTCGCCGCCGCCATAAATTCAACGCGACTGGGAACGACTGTAACATCTCGCGAAACACGACGCTCTCCGGCTGCCGAGAGCCCGGGGGATGCAGAACAGGACTTAGATCGCGACGTGCTCGTATCAGATGATCCTTATGTAACGTCTGGTGGTAAGAAAAGAGAAAGCCGAATTAGGACGGCCCGAGAAAGGAAACTAGAAAAACAAGAACCAGATGAATGGCATCGATTAAAAGGAAAATCAATAAGAGGAGAACAAACTTTCCAACGACTGGAAAAGAATGAAACATCCTGGGATAAATCTTTGGAATGGACCGGAGAAGCTGTTAATGGGACCGTGAGTATTTTTTTTTTTTTTGCTTTGTCGCAAGATTTATTTAAATTGTCGCAAGCATTATTTATAATTGGCAACGAATCGAATAGATATTACGATTACGGACAGTTTCATTACTTTATAACTTAATAAACTAATAATTAGTTTATAACTTAATAAACTAATGAATTTGTCCATAATTTTTTCTTTCGTTTATAGTTTTAAAATTGTTATTTATTTATTTATTTTTTTACTAATTGTTCACCTAATCCAAGGCTCATGGGCCCCTCAGGACAGAGCATTACTGACTGGGTTGAGGTTGTTGCACATAAGAGGGGAAACTAAGAAGTGCAGTTAAAGAGAATACACTGGAAAGATATCGCTAAACCCTTGATTTAATGAGGTTAAGATCGTAATGATTGAGAATGCATCCTCTCAGGAGTCGTTTGCACGAAGGAGCAATTCTTGGGGAGAAGCTGTTCGAGTGGAAGTTTTCTTCTTAGCGAAGGAATATGAAAGGAATGGATATGATACGTTTCGGTCTACATAACTTGGTGGGGCTTAGCTATGAAGGTCTGAACTTTTAGAAAAGAAGAAATGTAGTTGTTCAGAATATTTTCCATGGAATAGCGATTAAGTAGTGAGATGCGCGTGGGATAGGAGCTGTATAGTTGAAAATTATTCATCACCCAAAAGGATGCTAAGACGCTTCTGAGCAGCCCCAGCTAAGATATGAGAGTCGTACATCATTTTTCTTGTTAACTTTTCATTACGAATTGTCTTTTTAGCATTTTATGTTTCTTTCTTTGAGGATTTTTATTTCTGTACTTTTTTTCTTTCTTTCAAACATTCTCTTCTTTTTTTTCCTTTATCGACCGAAATTTCTTTCTTTTTTATTTATTTCTGTCAGGTTTTCCTTTCTGGCTTGATTTAGAAAACATTTGTTTCGTTCTTACATTTTTTTTTCCAAAATTATTACTTTTTTTCTTTTTCAATATTGTTACTTTTTTCTTTTTCAAAATTGTTACTTTTTCGTTTTCAAAATTATTACTGTTGTTTTCTTTTTACAAAATTGTTATTTTTTTCTTTTTTAATATTTTTACGTTTTTGTTTTTAAAAATTGTTACTTTTTTCTTTTTCAAAATTGTTATTTTTCGTTTCTGACCAAACTTTTTTATTTTTCATACTTTCTTTGTTTTTTGTCAATAAAAACAAAAAATGAAAAATAAATTTCATTTTTTGTTTTTATTGACACAAATTTTCTTTTGTCAATCTATTTTCTTTAACTTTTTTTTATTGACCAAATATCCTTTGTTTTTTCGTAGACATTCATTTTTATTCTTCGTTGACAAAAGATGCTTTTTTTCTTTCTATTTGTTTCTTTTTTGTGTCTTTAAAACCTATTCTTTTTCTGTTAATTTTTATAAAAAATTCTTCCTATCTTTCTTTGCTAAATGCTTCTTTTTTCATTATTTAATCGAACTTTGCTTTTTTCTTTCTGTGATACGTTGTTTTTCCTGACAAAAAATACTTTTTAGTTTTTTGCAAAACTTTTTTTCTGCATTATCTGTCATTTTCTTTTACAAAAATTTCTACTTTTTCTTTTTCTTTCTTTCTTTCTGAATTTCTTTCTTTCTTTGACTCTTCTTTTTTAATAAAACATTTTACTTTCTGTTTTGAAAAACCTTTTCTTTTTCTTCATTGTTTGACGATTACTTTTTCGATTGAATATCGCCCTTTTAAACAAAAAATATTCTTTCTTTTTACTTTCTTTGATACGCCGTCCTTTTCTCGACGAAACATATTTTCTTTCGTTTTGAAAACATTTTTCTTTTTGTGCATTTTCTGGCATATTCTTTTCTTGTCAAAATCTTCCTACCCTCCCTCCCTCCCTCCCTTCCTTCCTTCCTCCCTTCCTCCCTTCCTTCCTTCCTTTCATTCTTTCTTTCTTTCTTTTTTTCAATATTTCCGGACATGGACGTATTCTGCGTTTGTCTGGCGGAGTGTTTATGTTTGATAATGTACTAAGTTCGACTCACACTAAATGCCTTACAAATATGACCTTGTACAGCATTAAGTAAATAGTCTTCGCGCCTTTCTCTTTACAGATTGTATGTGCATAAATATATGGAGGTCATTCGATAAGAAATAGATTTTGAAAGTGTTAGACCTTTCCTTATTTCAGGAATGCTGTTTAACTCTATGGGCCTAAACTGTTTACACACACACACGCACGCACACACACACACACACACACACACACACACACACACACACACACATATATATTTGGGCAGCATTCTTTCATTGATGCATGTTTCAGTAAATAATATAGACAATTTTTGTCTATATTATTTAATGCCAGTGTATTGTTTAATATATTGTAATGTTAGAGTCATCTTGGATGATGGCTGATGTAAGCCGAAAGCTTAGATAGGATTAAAAAACATGTATCAATATGATGATTTTCTTTCGTCTTTCAATGATAATGTTATTAACCTTATCAGACGATATGAAAGGAATTTGCTGAAAATAAATAGACAAAACTTGTCTATATTATTTAATGAAACATGCATCAATATATATATATATATATATATATATATATATATATATATATATATATATGAGAGAGAGAAAAGTATAGATATCAACATTTGTATATCAGAGAAATAGTGATTAACCGAATGCCAAAATTAAAAAGAAAAGCGCCACCTAATTTGCTGCTGGGGATGAAGTTTGTTAATTAACAAACTTATCACTGCTAATAATGCGGAACTAGACACTTTAAAACTTAATGAAATATTGGTGGGGCTAGGTTACATATATAACACACAAACAAAACACACAAACAACAACTATCCTCTCCGTCCTATTATAATACAAATTCCCATTCCTCTGTATCAATTAACAAAAATCGTAAACCAACTTTTCACACCATACATTCCTAGAAAATATACCATAAAATCAACTCTTAAAGTAATTCAAATTCTAAAAACAAGAAGGTAATAATAAAACATAGCCTCACTTAACATTGAAAATGTATTCACTAATGTCCCAGTTAGCAAAACTATTAACGTTATTATAAGAAACACATTATTAATCCGTCTCTACTCCACTTAAATTAAACTTAGTATATTACGGAAACTACTGTTAACTATCACCACTGAGGGCCCATTCTACGATAAAATTATAATATATATCTACAACGGGATGGTGTTTCTATGGGCTCCATTCTAGGCCCAACTTTTAGTAATTTCTATATGCCTAGTTTTGAAAATAATATATATAATAATTTTTAAAAAAAAGCCCATCTACTTAAGATATGCTAATATTAGTTAAGAATATGGATGAAATATATAAACTCCGAAAACAATTAAAAAATAATTATATCCTTAAATATACATACGAACTTAATTATAGTAATACAATTCTTTTTCTAGATATATTTATAAACACTAATAATAAATTCACGATATCCCTATATAAAACCCTACTAGCATAAATTTGTGGACTTTTAACTACAAGAAAGAACGTCCAAATTATTATAAAATAGCATATATAAAATAACTTAATAAACCGTGAAACAATTAATTCATGCGCAAAACAGATTTTCTACACTGAACTAAAAACAATATAAAACAAGTCTTATTAATAATAACTTCCCTAAGTATATTGTTGATGAACAAATAAGACTTTTTATTAGGAATTTTAATATAAAGCAAATAGAATATAATACTTCTGCAATTAAACCTAAACATATTAATCTTTTATATCACAATCAAATACATTCTACTTATAAACAGGACGAAAATACCCTAAAAAAATAATATTAATATATCCACCACAGATCCTAGTAAAAAACAAAATTATTATACTATAAAGAATTCAATATATGCATTTTAATCATTCGTAATGACCCCTCTCCACTAGCTAACATGTTACAGAAAACCTACATAAATTTAAATCTCCATTGGTAGGTTGTGTCTCCCAGAGAAAAAAAATATATATGTTGGTTTTACCAATACTACATTGTCTCAAAGGTTTAGTTATCATTTGAATGATGCATCTGACATCTCCCAACATTTACAAAAGCATGTCTGTCCTGTTAAGTTATTTTGTGTACTAGTGTACTAGTGAGCAAACCCAAATGACTTGACTCACTTTGTAGTTCCCCAATTGAAGGTCAACCAATCAGGAGGCGTAAAATATTCAATCCGTCTTGTATAAAGGCGGCCATCTTGATTACTCTCTCCGAATGTCCAATGCCAACCCGTCAGAACCAAGGAAGAACTACGCTCTGCTACTTTATCGAGATATCCACTGCTAACCTGAACTACGCTTCCTTACTGTCTTCGAAATATTCACTGCCAACCTCTGGATTCAATACTCAAAGACTACCGTCAGCATGAACAACAATTTAGGGAAATTCTTTTTGAAAATATATCTATACATTTTCATGAAAATAATAAACATAAAACTAAAAATTCTTGAATCTATCTATATGAAAAAAAATTGAAACAGACTCTTAATAAAATTAATTATGAATACTGCACACATATTTTAAAATGTTTACAGGAGATAGTTTAAAATATATAGGTTTCTACTAATATATTTTGTTTACACGTTACATAAAATATAGTAATTAATTGTCGCAATTAATCCATTTTGACAAATAGTTTTAAATATTATTTTTCTTTTTAAAAAATATTTAGACGTTACAATAACTTAGTAATCTCCTTTGACGTTTGAACGTGTACTTACATGATAAAATTTAAAATTGCACATAACATTAGAGCTTTTCACTTCAGATGTATAAATTTAATTTTCCGATGAACACAACAATTTTGTCTTAGAAAAATGATGAAGACAAAACATTTTTGTCTCAGAAAAAACAAAACCCTGACGAGGACATTGGGGCAATGTCGAAAGTACTCGGAATGAAATGAATAAACATCAATAAGGTAATTTTCTTTCTTACTTTAATAAGGATACAAAAAAATTATAAGTAATTACGAAAGTGTCCTTAAAACCTGTCTAAATTATTTAATGAGACATGTGTTTATATATATATATATATATATATATATATATATATATATATATATATATATATATATATATATATATATGTATATATATATATATATATATATATATATATATAAATAAAAGGCAGGATGTGTTTGTGTGTGTAACGAATGCACAGCCGCAATTATCGACGGATTTGCACCAAAATTTGCATGCACTTGCTCCAAGTTAGTGGGAAGGCCAAGACCGACGTTGCATTTCCCAACTCCCATCAATAGTGGAAATAATCGATTTTTTCATACTTCTACCGCAGTTTTCATGCAGTTTGCGGCCATTTTCTACTGGCCAGAGTGAGAGCCTATAGCTGACTGCCACGAATAGACAGGAAGATTCTACTGGCCAACGTGAGAGCCTACAGCTGACTGACACGAATGTTAACTAGCATGCTAGCATGCAAAAAAAAAAAAAAAAAAATCGATAGCTTCATTCGTCACAAGAGGTAAAAATTTAAATCTGCATGTCACTTTTCTCCAGTTGGTTCATTCGCTTGCTTAAACTGAACGTTGATTCGGATTCCGAAGAACTGCATTGGGTGTGAAAATGTATTTGTTGTTAACATTCTGTTTTCATTTGTTTTTTCCAGTTACGAGTCTTTTTTTTAAAGCCGATCGTTTTGTGTACATTATGTTTAGTTCTTTTTGAGTAACAGATTTAATGTTTAGTATAGAGCTTAGAAAAAATTCACAGTGTGAGATAGGCAAGAAGTAAGGCAAGTAGCAACATCAGCACGGCAAAGGGCACTCTTTTAAAGACAAGAAAGGGCAAAAATATTTTAAGTCAAGTGATAGCGATTGCTGTAAGATTCGTACGATTTTTTAATCAAGCACGGACAACCCCGGGCCATGCTGCTAGTATATATCTATATACGATGCGATGGATAAATTGTCTTTTAATTTATGCAAATATTAAAATCATGGTGGCATCTCCTTTTAGCAGATATATTTACCAAAATTACACAAAAGTATTTTGAATTACCAAAGAGTAAATTCATTCAATAAAATTGCCATTGGCTTCAACAGCCTTCAGACGATTTAGGAATTTCTTGTAACTATTCTGAATGCTGCCATAATCCTTGCCTTCTGTTCATCTTTGGTGTTACAGGAATTTTTGTTGCTTTCTCGCTCAACTGCGCCCTAAATATAATAATCAGAATGGAAGGTGCACAATGTAAAGTGGTGATTCTAGTCTCAGAAATTCTCTGGTAGCCATGACTGTGTCTTTCTGGTGTGTAGCATGTGTAGAGTCCTTTTGCCAGACATAGAATTTTTCAGCAGACATCCTCTTTACTGTTTTCATATTGACACCCCAATATTATGAAATGTTCGTATTGGAGCTTGCGGCGCGAATGCCAAGCAGTACAGTCTGCCTTTTCCAAAATTCTGGGAGTGAATTGAGTCATGGCGCTCTTTTTCTCACAGACAATGCCCAACTGAGCCTACTATACAGTGCACACGACAAAATCAAAGTCAAACAACGCGCATGCGCGAATATAAAAATATAAAATGGCGTCAATTTACCTACCGCGCACGCACGCACACACACACACACACACACACACACACACACACTATATATATATATATATATATATATATATATATATATATATATATATATATATATATATATATATAGTCGAGAAATCTAATTCAAATAATAAAACATAGGAAATATTAATATACAACCAAGTGTGTCTGAATATTTTCTATTGTTCAAAACATATATATATATTTAACGTTTTAGACAAACTGGGTTGTATATTAATATTTTTTGTATTATTATTTCAATTAGGTTCCTTGACTAGTTTCGGCCAGCAGGGCCATCATCATGAGAAAAAATCCCTGCTTGTTAGTAATGGGGAACTACGGGAGTGAATGTCTGTTTCTGTAGAAAGTGAACTTTATCTGTCGTTTTCATTTGTTTTTTATTGTTAATTTTGGTCAGTCCTTGTGTTGGTCAAACGGCCTCTTTCAAGTGTGTTTTTAAGATAGAGAATGGGAGATTCCCGCCGTTAAGAATTCCCTCCTTTCTCATTTTGACAGTTTTATTGGTTGCTGGGAATGGGATGTATGTGTTAAGTATATGTTATCTTTTAGTTCTTGTGGAGTGTGTGAGTGTGATGTGCGTATGTGTATATATTACTATGAATGTATGTATAAGTGTGAGACTTCAACAGCTCTGAAAGCATGTCTGTCTTGTGTGGGTGAGAAATGTGGTTAGGCCTTGATTTATGGCGTTATATATATATATATATATAGGTTGCACGCGCGAGCGCGTGTGTGCGTGTGCATATGTGTCTATTCAAGTCCATGAGAACACTCATTTCCCTCAGAAGCTTATATTAATTTTCAAAATATTCGATACTGACCCTAGAATGCACGAACCAAATATTTGCATCCCTGCTTAAGAAAATAGGCCTCTGAGTGAGAACAGAATTGACTTCACACACGAGTCCGTCTGTGAGCTTATTTTGCCAAACGCTGACGCTACGATAGACACCCTAAAGTTAATTTAGTAAGCTTATTTTTTTTTCCACGGTCACATTGACGCATATTTAAAAGTAAAATGAAAGCCCCTTTTAATTTACTGTATGGATCGTGTTATTAGCAAAAAATGATATCAGGTGCTGACAATTTCCTCAGTAGACTGGCATCCCGTTCCCACCCCTACACCGTTGAAACTGTTAGATGTAGACGTCTCTTCTACTCCAATAGCTTCATGTCTCGCACATGGAACTCCCTTCCCTATTACTGTTTCCCTGACAAATACAATCTCCAACGGTTTAAGTGTAGCGTCAATCGACATCTCCAGTTGCCTTGATTTATCCACTTCCCTTCTCCACATCCTTTCATCTTTCATTACTATCTGCTCTCGCTCCAAATCTTCTGTAACCCCCTTGCTTTGATCGACCCACTGTCTTTCTCTTTCTCCACATCCTCTCCTTTACCACTCCTATCTGCTCTTCCTCCAACCCTTCTATAACCCCTTGCGTGATAGTGGCCTCCAACCTTGCTTGGGGTGATACGCTTAGAAAAAAAAAAGACGTAATATACCGATGAATACTATCTATTAGTCTCTGTTTAAGTAAGAAAGGACAATCAAGAAAAATTCCATCAAACAGAGTGAGGACATTTATATAGTTCCACCAGCTGGGTACAGATATTATACATAAGGCTCCAGAATTTTAAGGGTAAATATTTTCAGAGATTGAAGAGATTTTGAAATATCGGGTTCCTGACAGCGACGAGTTCAAACCTTGGATCGGGTAGTGCAAAAATGTTATATAAACATAAAATAAGACTAGGGAGTATTAACTGACTTAAAATATCCCCTAAGCATGGAAATCAAAACGAGAGCTTTGACTGAATACAGTGTTCGGTTGGCAATCGCACGAAAATTAACGCGTACGAATAGAGACACCTAAAGAAAAGCCCAGGGTTAAACTGACGGAGCGATAAAGTATAGCAACCATTATGAGCATGTTGTACTAAATAGTAAACCATATAATTATCACTTCGTTGTTTCACAAATTTGCTTCTCTCAAGTAAAATCATAGTGTTATTCAGTTGACTCATTTTGATTCAGTTTCAATCTTTCATTTTCTAACACGGTTTCTTCTACTATTTGGTAGAATTTCTTTCCGATTTTAGACAGAATTTGTATCCAGTCTTGGATAGAATGATTTGCCTGCATGTATAATTGCCGAGCAGATTTTGTATAATTAAAATGCTTGAAGACTTACCGGTAAAGAACTCTGTTCCTGCCGAAACCTGTCTGTTTTTATGTTTGTTATATTCCGTGCCAATAGGAATATATATTTGACAAACACAGTGGATAGAATAAGTAAAGGTTTATTGTAAAAGCCAATACAATAAGAATAAAGGTAACAGTTATCCACAAGGTCGTCGCAAGTCAATCCAGTAGTTAGTGCTACTATTGGAACTTCTCGCGTAAGTCTAAATCTTACTCAACAGATCCCAGCTAGAAATATTTACCAACCTCCCCACGAGGTATGATTTGGCACAAGGCCGAATTTAATGTGAGGCAATCCGAGCCCGTAGGCACGTTCAAAAATTCCCCGCAACCTCGCATAAACGGGTTCGGGTCTGTCTATCTCCCCGGACCAAGCTCTGCCCTTCGTCATAACCTTGTCCGAGAGTTTGACAACAGCTAAGACCTGAGTACCAGATCCCAGCTAGTGTATTTACTAACCTCGCCACTCGATCAGATGTGGCACAGGGCTAAATTTAATGTGGGGTAGCCAAGCCTGTAGATTCAGCCAAAAATCCCCCGTATAAAACGGGGTCGGGTATCTGTTTCACGAGACTAGACTCTGCCAATCGACATAGCCTCGTCTGGGGATCCTCTCTGCCTTGAGGCACAGAGTTTGACCCTCACAGCTGCAACAGGTCCAGGCTAGTGTATTTACCAACTTCCCCACAGTTCAGGGACAGTCTAAGTCCCAGAACGAGACTCTGCCCTTCGGCGGAGCCTCGTCCGGGTTTCTCTCTGCCCGAAGGAACAGAGTTCGACTGTCCAGCTGGAACAGATCGCAGCTAAACTAAAAGATACCGACTAGGGTATCTAGCTACCTCCCGCGAGGGTTGCATGTGGCACAAGGCCGGGCTTAACGTGGGTTTTCCGAGCCCGTAGGCTCGGCCAAAAATATTCCCTATTGGAACCCGTAAAAACGGGTTCAGTGCCAGTCTACCTCCCCGAAAGAGAATCTGCCCTTCGACGGAGCCTCGTCCGGATCCCTCTCTGCTCAGAGACAGAGAGTTCGACTGTGTAGCTGGAACAGGTCGCAGCTAAACTAATATATACCGTAGACTCTGTAGTCCGTTGACTTAGTGATACTTATAGGTAGTTCCTATCTATAGTGTAGTCACTCATGGGGCTGACAGGTTATTCCATTACATCAATGTTTAATTTGCTATTGTCACTGTTAGACTCTTACCTATAGATATAGATGTAGAGTGCAGCGATCTCCAAAATTGTGCGTATAAATACGAAAACAATAATGTCCGAATGCTACTGCTTATAATAAAGACAATTTCCTGTTTCACTTTAGCCGTCAAAATGTGTGAGACGTTCAACTTTGCTTCGGAACAGATCAGATCAGACGACACTCGGAAAAGTAATATAATGAAAATAGATTACTGAGCAGATCGTTAAGTCTCGTTAAAATTTCCGAAATCATTAAGGTCCGATAAAGTTTCCGAGAGACACTGGAAGAGCTCGTAAATAACTCGTTAGTTTCCGAGAATAAGTACAAAGTAATGATGAAAAGCTAGGAACGTTCATAATCCTCGATAGATTAGTTTATTAAATCTTGTTGAAATAGCTCTTTAAAGCTTGCTGGAAGTGGTCATTAAGGTTTGCTAGAATATCCCGTTAAGTCTTCCGAGAATATATCGTCAAGGCTTACAATAATAGCCCGTGAAGGCTTACTGGAAGAGATCATTAAGACTCGTTAATCTTTCCAATAAAATCTAGAAGAGCTCGTTCATTTTTTTATGGTTTGTTCTGAAAAGCAATAAAGTAATCATTTAGTGTGTTTGCATATTTTTTTAATTATTCTTGTATGATTTTGGATTATTCTTCTCATCATTGTTGATATCGATGTTATTATAAACACAACGTTTCGGCCAAGTATCCTCTAGTCATCATCAGATGTCCTTTTATTGGCGGATATTGGATACCTGTTCATTATTGTGACATTTCGTCCCTATCAGTTATTGTTCGTTTCTCATCCATTGGCGCCTCATTAACTGGTCCAAGTATTGAACCCGTGGGCATAACAGTAACACAAGTGTACCAACAACTACAGTGCTGTTCGATAAAAGTGACTCACCTGATTTTTTTTTACTAAATGTTCTCTTCTCCGATGAAACAAAAGTTGAGATAAATTCAAAGGATAAGCGATCTAAAATCCAAAGAAGAAGCTTTGAAAGCTCTTTGAATTTAGCAGTAAGTACTGTCAAGCATCCGTTCAGTATAATGTTCTGGGGATGCTTTTCTTTTCATGGAACTGGTTTCTTAAAACCTATTGAAAAGAGCCTCAGGAGCGAGCAGTACAAGAGAATTTTAGAGTCTTGTCTGCTCCCTTCTGCTGAAAGGGTGCAAATCGACCCCACCAAGCTCGTTATTATGCAGGGTAATGCTCCCTGTCACAAATCAAAATTGATGAAGGAATACTTTGATGAGAAGCAGGTGAGTGTTAGGACATGGCCGCCCCAATCTCCTGACCTTGACCTCATAGAAAACTTTTAGAGTATTATAAAGTATAGGCTGTCGAGAAATCAGTTGAGCAACAAAGAGGATTTGATTGTGAATTTCATATCCGAATGGAATTCAATGCTTGGAGATGAGATTTGCCAGAACCTAATGAAGTCAATACCAAAAAGGGTTGAAAAGGTTATTCAAAATAAATGAGGACCCATAGATTATTAAAATATTTCGAACTATATTACCAATTATAAATAAATTATACCTCTATTATACTTTATTTAAAGCTGTTCGGTTATGTTTCTATTGATTAACTAGTTGCAGGAAATAAGTTAGTCACATTTTTTGCACGAAGTTTTTCACTAAATCTCATTTATATCCAAAATTATAATTATCAATAGAATACCTTAGGGTGAGTAAACGTTTTTTACTAGGTGGTCAGGAAGGGGTCTTTATATTAGTAAGATTAAAAATTAGTTTGACCCCAAAAACAACAAGCGAAAATCTTTTTAAGTAAAAACAATCAGGTGAGTCACTTTTATCGAACAGCCCTGTACATCCACTACGCGACTGTCCCGAAGTTTTGTTTGGTCTTTATATTAACAAAAATATCGTCATTAAAGCTGTTTCCTAGACTTCACTATTTCCGTTGACGATTTTTAGATTCAGTATGTAGGCTTTATGACACAGTGTAACCGAGATAGGTTTTAATCAAATGATTTTGATTCTGTTTTAAAGGTAAAATATTTGGACTCATTTGCTTTTATCTTCTGAGTTTATTTAAAGGAAAAAGCAAATATTTAAAACCCAATGTCTCTCTATAGTTCTGAGAGGAAGTATTGTAATTATTTACATTATTTGCATTGTTCGGTCTGTTGTCCTCATATTTATGATCATATTCACGACGTTTCGGCCGTTCTACGCTCCGGTCTTCTTCATAATCATATTCATAATTGTATTGTAATACAATCTAGAAGAGCTCGTTACTAGATTGGTAAATTTTCCCAGGATAGATTGTTAAAGCTTACGATAATATCAGGTGAAGGTTTACTGGAAGGTCTCATTAAGGCTTTCTAGAATAGCACGTTACAGTTTCTGGGAATAGATCGTTTGGGCTAACGATAATTGCTCGTAAAGGCTCGCTGGAAGAGCCAATTAAGACTGGTTAGAATAGTACGTTAAGGATTCTGAGAGTAGATCGTTAGAGTTTAGGATAATATCAGGTTAAGACTTATGATAATAGCTCGTAAAGGCTTGCTTGAAGTACTCATTAAGTCTTACTAGAATAACTCGTTAAAATTTCCGAGAATAGATAACTAAGGCTAACGATAATAGTTTGTAAAGGATTGAGGTAAGAGCTCATTAAGACTTGTTAGAATAGCTCGTTAATGCTTTTGAGTACAGATCCGTAAGACTTACGATAATAGCTCGTAATGGCTTGATGGGAAGGCTCATTAAAATTTACTAGAATATCTCTTTAAGTTTTCTGAGAATAGATCGTTAAGATTTACGATGATAGCTCGTAAAGGCTTGCTTGAAGAGGTCAATAAAACTTGCTAGAATCTCTCGTTAAGGCTTCTGAGAATGGACCGTTAAGACTTACGATAACAGCTGGTAATGGCTTGATATATTCGTTCATAAAGATTTGAGAGAAAAAATTGTAATATATTTTATCTATGATAGTATATAAAACTTGCTTAAGATCTCTTTTAAGCTTTTAATACTAGCTAGTCAAGCTCGTTGATGATTGGTAGAACAGCTCGTTAAGGCTTTCAAATATTGAACGTTAACGATTACTTGAACAGCTTGTCAAATAGATGAGCAATATTAGCCCGTTTAAAAAGTGTAAGAATGTTGCTCGTTAAACAGTAGCATCTATCCAGGGTTTAATTTTTGCATGTTCATCAGTAAAAGAATGAGCTCAAAATGCAATTTTCAGGTCGGAGACACTAAAATCAAAAAAGGTTTACATATCTGGGAATTGTTCTGACAGTGGACTGTAGGTGCGAGGCTGAAATCTGAAGACAGATTGGGATGGCGAAGGATGCATTCCAGAAGCTGGGCAGAGTACTACGAAACTGGAGAATTTCTATGGGGACAAGGAAAAGAGTACTGAGCTGCTTCGTGACAGCTGTCCTCCCATACGGCAGCGAATATTGGACGGTATCCTCAAGGATGAAGAAGCGACTCGAGGCGGTGGAGATATGGTTCTAGAGAAGGATTCGGAGGATATCATGGACCGAGCATATGGGCAACGACGAGGTCTTAGAGAGGATGCAAAGGAGGAAGCTTATGTTTAACATAAGGAAGAAGCAGATGAAATTTCTGGGACACGTGATGAGAAAGAAGGGCCTGGAGAATCTGATATTCACAGGACGAATAGATGGAAAAGGAGACAGGGGAAAGTAGCGCATGACATACGTGGCGGGTTTGGGCAGGTGGATGGCGGAGCGTGGTCTGGGGGAGTTGGCAGAAAAAAACAAAAGCTGTTGAGAGCCACAAGGGATAGGGGGAAGTGGAGGGCTATGATCGCCTAGGTCACGGTACATAAAAACAAAGAAAGAAGAGGGCACATTACAGTGAGATGCATGTTATCACGTAAATGTAGCATTTTACATCTGGGGTGCAAATTCTTTAAAAAAAATATCGTCAATAATATCATGAATAATGATGTTAATAAATTAAAAATGTTTTACAAAAAAAGGGCGAATACAGACGAAATAAGAGCAGTCTAAACAACTTTATCAAAACAAAGACTAGTCTTTCGCCTGCCTCCTGAAATTTGTGACGTATCGTGTGCCACTTTTACAAAAACAAGAGTTTCGTTTTCTTTTCTGTAAACTACTTTTTTTTTTATCAGCAATTCAGTAGGAAAAATTCAGGGCCATAAATGAAAATTAAAACAAAAAAAGAAGAAAAAAATATAGAAAACACTCACATCCATAAAAATTCACTCAGATAAACACAAGCAGAGGAACTGGGAAGCCGTGAATAACTCTCCACCAAAAAGATTTTTTTTCCCCTGTTGAACATCTGGAGAACATCTGTTATTGAAGCAACAAGCAGAGGTCTTAACCTAGCAACAGGTTATAGATTTTAATAAATGTCAATAATTGCTGACAAGACGAATGTAAGTCTGGCAAAAAATGCTTAATTCATCAAGACATAACTAACAAATATTTATCTACCAAATTTCCGGCTTCATATGTGCTTCCACGTGCATATGCAAGTGCACTACCAGAGAGGCGCGGGACAGAGGCAGCTGATAAACGCAACGAGTGGCACAGGATCAGTCAGGGAACGTCTTTCACAGAGTACAGACGAAGCAAAAGCGTAGAAGTGGCAACGCGAAAAGCCGACTGCCAAACTCAGCTGCAGAAAATGCGAGCCAGACAAACACATTTAGTATAGGTACCGTTACCAACTGGGAAACGGGAGAAAATGTGTAAAGTCCTCTTGAACGTTTAATTGCGAAGACAGACTTTTATCTTATATACATATATAAGATGGCCACTAAGGTCAATACTGAGCGGCAACTGCCTGCCCGAATGCAATCTTCAGGCCTGAACATAGTGTTCAAGCATAAAAGATACTGTTGCAATTCGGTGTCGACCTCGGTGATTATTCACGCCTACACATGCTTTATGCTTAATATTAAGCATATCATTTAGCCATTAATATAACATACTTTAAAAATATTTTATCATATATATATATATATATATATATATATATATATATATATATATATATATATATATATATATATATATATATATTATGAAATGGACAAAGTCCGACAATTATTTTAAGACATTTTTAGGTTTATACATTCTTTTTATAGATGCAAATATTTAAGTAACTGCTCTGTTTATAATTATATTAAACAACATTTACCGGCCTAAATGTCCGAGAAATGTTCATAGAAAATATTCGTCCTCCGACAGGAATCGAACCTGTATCCTATACGCTTTGAGCAGATATGAATGTACGTGATTGATTCATGGAAGATTGAAGTTTAAGGGCAGTAAATTCGACCTTGCTAACCGAACGTTTCTCTGTGGCCAAATTTGTTAAAGGCATGTTAGGCTATATGACGGTCCCGGAGAGCATACAGGTTCGATTCCTTTCGGAGGACAAATATTCTCTATGAAAATTTCTCGGACATTCAGGGAGGTAAAATTTGTTTATGCTGTTTAATATAAACAAAGCATTTACTTAAATATTTGTATCTATAAAAAGAATGTATAAACATAAAAATGTCTTAAAATATATATATATATAGATATATTGCGTACACGTTTCGTTTGTTGGAATGAACTTCTTCAGACAACTTAGTAAATAAACGGAAAGTAAGCAATATATAAAAATAATCAATGTGTCATTTTAAAGGGCATATATTCAAAATCTAAAATCTACTAATTTTCATGTGTAAAGCATACATTTTTTAATAGTTTGTTCTGAAAAGCAATAAAGTAATCATTTACTGTGTTTACATATTCTTTTATTATTCTTGTATGATTTTGGATTATTCTTCCTATTTTTGTTGATATCGATGTTATTATAAACACAACGTTTCGGCCAAGTATCCTCTAGTCATCATCAGATGCACTTTTATTGGCGGATATTAGATACCTGTTTATTATTGTGATATTTAGTCCCTATCAGTTATTGTTCGTTTCTGATCCATTGGACCCACATCAACAGGTTCATGTATTGAACCCGTGGACATAGGATGACAGCAATACAAGTGTACCAACAACTATATCCACTACACGACTGTCCCGATGTTTTGTTTGGTCTTTATATTAACAAAAATGTTGTCATTAGAGCTGTTTCCTAGACTTCACTATTTCCGTTGACAATTTTTAGATTCAGTATGTAGGCTTTATGAGACAGTGTAACCGAAATAGGTTTTAATCAAATGATTTTGATTCTGTTTTAAAGGTAAAATATTTCGACTCATTTGCTTATATCTTCTGAGTTTATTTAAAGGAAAAAGCAAATATTTTAAACCGATAAATGTCTATATTTCTGAGATGAAATATTGTAATTATTTAAATTATTTATATTGTTCGGCCTGTTGCCCTCATCTTAATTGCCATATTCACCTTCAACTTCTGTCTCTATTTCTCACATGAGGTATTGTAATTATTTACATTATTTACATTGTTCAGCCTGTTGTCCTCATCTTTATTGCCATATTCACCTTCAACTTCTGTCTATATTTCAGAGATGAGGTATTGTAATTATTTACATTATTTACATTGTTCAGCCTGTTGTCCTCATCTTTATTGCCATATTCACCTTCAACTTCTGTCTATATTTCAGAGATGAGATATTATAATTATTTACATTATTTACATTGTTCAGCCTGTTGTCCTCATCTTTATTGCCATATTCACCTTCAATTTCTGTCTATATTTCAGAGATGAGGTATTATAATTATTTACATTATTTACATTGTTCATCCTGTTGTCCACATCTTTATTGCCATATTCACCTTCAACTTCTGTCTCTATTTCAGAGATGAGGTATTATAATTATTTACATTATTTACTTTGTTCAGCCTGTTGTCCTCATCTTTATTGCCATATTCACCTTCAACTTCTGTCTCTATTGCTCAGATGAGGTATTGTAATTATTTACATTATTTACATTGTTCATCCTGTTGTCCACATCTTTATTGCCATATTCACCTTCAACTTCTGTCTCTATTTCAGAGATGAGGTATTATAATTATTTACATTATTTACTTTGTTCAGCCTGTTGTCCTCATCTTTATTGCCATATTCACCTTCAACTTCTGTCTCTATTGCTCAGATGAGGTATTGTAATTATTTACATTATTTACATTGTTCAGCGTGTTGTCCATATCTTTATTGCCATATTCACCTTCAACTTCTGTCTCTATTTCAGAGATGAGGTATTATAATTATTTACATTATTTACATTGTTCAGCCTGTTGTCCTCATCTTTATTGCCATATTCACCTTCAACTTCTGTCTATATTTCAGAGATGAGGTATTGTAATTATTTACATTATTTACATTCTTCAGCCTGTTGTCCACATCTTTATTGCCATATTCACCTTCAACTTCTCTCTATATTTCAGAGATGAGGTATTATAATTATTTACATTATTTACATTGTTCAGCCTGTTGTCCACATCTTTATTGCCATATTCACCTTCAACTTCTGTCTCTATTGATCAGATGAGGTATTGTAATTATTTACATTATTTACATTGTTCAGCCTGTTGTCCTCATCTTTATTGCCATATTCACCTTCAACTTCTGTCTATATTTCAGAGATGAGGTATTGTAATTATTTACATTATTTACATTGTTCAGCCTGTTGTCCACATCTTTATTGCCATATTCACCTTCAACTTCTGTCTATATTTCAGAGATGAGGTATTATAATTATTTACATTATTTACATTGTTCAGCCTGTTGTCCACATCTTTATTGCCATATTCACCTTCAACTTCTGTCTCTATTGATCAGATGAGGTATTGTAATTATTTACATTATTTACATTGTTCAGTCTGTTGTCCTCATCTTTACCGCCATATTCACCTTCAACTTCTGTCTATATTTCTGAGATGAGGTATTGTAATTATTTACATTATTTGCATTGTTCAGTCTGTTGTCCTCATCTTTATAGCCATATTCACCTTCAACTTCTGACTATATTTCTGAGATGAGGTATCGTAATTATTTACATTATTTACAGTCTGTTGTTTCTCATTTATCGCCATATTCACGACGTTTCGGCCGTTGTACGCTCCGGTCTTCTTCATAATCAGTCGATATTTCTGAGAGGAGGTGTTGTAATTATTTACAATATTTATATAGTCCTCATCTGTGTTGCCATAATCCCGACGTTTCGGCCGTTGTACACTTCGGCCTTCATAAGTTGACTAGAATTTCGATCTGAACCATTTAACTGGAACAATCTAGTCGGAACGTACAACGGTCGAAATCTCGGGAAGATGGCAACAAATTTGAGAACCATAGTCCGAATAATGTAAGGAATTTCAATACCAAACTTGGCTGGAGTTCGAACTCACTTCCTTGATTTCTCATTCTGAGCCCATATCAATTACACCACAATGTTGGTTAATGCTATTTACAACGTACATAAATCTCTCAAAGATTAGCCTGCATACCGTAGCGGAACAAAGGAATGAGGCTTGCTACCACCGATGCCTGATTTCATTACTAAAAATATTAGAAATACATTTAAAGGGTAAGCGTAGGGTACAGTAATATTTAATATAAACATTTGTCTACATTCTATTAAGTCAAGGATTCATTAAGCTTCTTCTTCAAAAAAAGAATTCCTTTGTTTTTGAAAGCAATTCTTCAAGCTATTATTGTTAGGTAACTTCGTAGTTGTTAGTGTTACTAGTATAAATCTAAACATATTCTCAAATGAACCCATTCATTGTTGACGAGCCAACCGCATTAATTCAACGTATTTTTCTCTCTGCCATAATTCGGTGGATCTCGTAGAATGAAAAAGTAAGTGATATTCGGATTCTTGTTTTAATTATTACACCCTAATCTAGGAATAATATTTTTCCAGCTTCTTTAACAATATACGAATTGCACGCCAATAAAGCCACGAAAGTACAAAGAGTTTATTGAATGTGAAATAATTTTCCGAAAAACAAAAGATTATTTTATTAAGGAAAAATAATAAAAAAAGAAAACGTATTAAGAAGTCAAAAGATTTAAAATCTTGAAGATCAACGTTGATTTTTTGTAAGCAAAATGTAGGAAGAGATTTCCACAAACGATAAGTGCGAGAGAAGATGTTAGCATAGAACTTATGGTTGCGTTTATCAAGTTCAACTGTAAAAATGATGAGACCTGGCTGCCAATCTAGTCCTGCGCTTCAATTCATAAAGTCGATATTTCAAAGTGGAAAGTCCATCCGAACAATTACTATAAAAACATTTATAGAAAAAGGCACTGGAAACTAGGATATCCCGGTGAGAAAGTAACTGTAGACAAAATACCGTGTCAGAACCGATAACATTGTAGATTCTTCTTTGGATTTTATGAAGAATAACTATATACATAGTAGAAGCACCAGACTCTATGTGACATCAATATTCAATTCATGGTCGAAAAGTAGACTTATAAATGTGTAAATTCGTACGCGGGTAGCATTCTCTGCGATCTTTGAAACATTCCAGAATGAAGAATTTTCTAGATTCGTGCACCTTTTATAGTTCTTTTAATCAAATTTACCGTTAAATTCCCTTGACAAAAAATACTAATTACCTAAATCGCCTGTCTATGTATAACAGTTAAAGGCAGTCAATTAAGATTCGAGTTGTAAGCAATTCTTCTAAAATTGTCTTACTGGAGCATTGGTTATCAACTGAACATTGATTTTATCACTGGAGATCATTGTGAAAATCGATTAGACCACTTTACTCTAAAGAATGCTTCTTACTTTGAACGTCAATTGGGAAGCTTTATGTTAGACCACAAGTGGAACACATATATAGAATCCATTGTTAATGATACTGGAAAAATGGCCAAGAATTCTTGTATCACTCCAGAGAAATTCTGACTTCTTCTTCTATAATCTATCTTTACAAGAACCAGATCAGACCAGAGAAAAATGTAGTGCCGCCAAATCTGATCTGAAGCTATTCATTCCGCATTTTCAAATCATGAAAGCGTTCAAAAGCATTTGCAAGATTTTGTGGTTGTTAAATTATTTTCTAACCAGCAATCCCATTCCCGGAGACGAAACTCACCCTTCTCTCTATTTTATTGATATCTCCGTGAAAAATTATATAAGTCACATAACTTAGTTCCAACTTTTTAGACCTTTAGAGTTAATATCATCCATGCCACTTTAACAGGGTCGAATCAACCACATTCCCTTACCATTATATTGGTAAGGAGGATAGTTTCTACGCAAGAACCGCTACTTTGTGGAACGGACTCCTGTAAGGATGCTTTTCTGATCCCTACAATCATCCACATCCCCTTAGCATTCCGTTGGTAAGAAGGGCAGTTTCTACTCAAGAACCGTTACTTTGTGGAACAGACCTCTGTAAGAACGCTTTCTTGATCACTAGAATAATCCACATTGCCTTAGCGTTCCATTGGTAAAAGGACAGTTTCTGTCCAAGAACCGCTACTTTGTGGAACAGACTCCTGTAAGGATGATTTTCTGATCACTAGAATCATCCACATTCCTTTGGCATTCCTTTCGTAAGAAGGGCAGTTTCTGCCCAAGAACGGCTACTTTTTGGAACAGACTCCTGTAATTATGCTTTCCTGGTCACTAGAATCATCCACATTCGTTTACCTTTCTATTGGTTAGAAGGACAGTTTCTGCCTAAGAGCCGCTACTTTGTGGAACAGAATCCTGTAATTATGTTTTCCTGATCACTATAATTTAAAACTCTAGGGCCAATCATTCAGTGAGTTTCTACCGTGAAAAAATATTCGTAACACTGGGTGTCGTTGATATGTTAAAGACTTGGTTTAGTGTTTGTTATCTTTCTCGTGTTTCCTTTCATTCAAATCCGACTAATTGAAAGGGCAGTAAACTGAATCCATTCAGCAGATAACGAATAAGCTATAGACGTACTAATAACTGAAGGACCCTTGAAACAAAGGAACTACGCACGCAAAACATTTTTTACAAATAGTAAATGGGAAAGGTATAAATTATCTTATTCCCCCAGCTATGGGTAAATAGCAGGACAGACCAGGTTATATAGCATTGGATGTCAACTGGTCTACTACAGAAAGAAATGGCAACCTACTGCGGGAAAAAAAAATCTGCCTTGTCAGTCATGCATCGGAAGTTACATGATCGCTTAAGCGTGTATCACGCATGGCACCTGCAATACGCGATCAGCAGAAAGATTTCTAAACATATCTGTTAGATTAAAAACAAAAAAACAAATCTCCTTAAAAATATCATGGAAAATAAGGAAAGAACATCAGCTTACAGCAATAAATCCAAAAGCTATAAACTATGCCCGAAGGAAAAAAATAGCTATAATTTCCTCTTGCACAGAAAATCCCCAGTTGGAAAACTGCCAGTGGGGGAAATTGCCAGGGTTATGAATCTAATTACCTGATTGTGCTTTAGAATAAATTCAGAAAAACGGAATGAGGTTGTATTAACTGAAAGCCTTAAAATTAAACGAAAAATGTTACTGATTAACTTTTCGCATATAAAAAAAATTTTTAAAAAACAGGATGAAAATAAGAAAGATACAAAAATTACAAATATATGCAAAAAGTAAAAATTTATACAAAAATAAAAAAAAATAATTTCCTTATTTTATAAAGGTGCTAAATTACAATTTTAGTTTATCTGAAGGGGTTATTATTTTTCGGATTCAAAGGAACAAACAAAAGAGCTAACATTTACTGTTTAAAGAATAAAGGCACCCTTAAAGCAAAAATAAAAGAAATAAAGGTACCTCTATGTAAATGTGCCCTTACAATAAAAAGGTACCCTTATAACAAAAAATAAACAACTAAAAATGCGTCAACTCGTCTGTGGGCGAGGTGACCATTACCGTTCTTTATTACGAATTTACAGCTTGAAGGAAGCAAATATAATGGTGAAATTGTAGTTTTAGTTCGAAAAAGCAATTACAAAACTAAACATGGATAGTCTTCTTATTTTACTAATACTCTCGTCATTTAATTTTGACTTCAAATAATAAAATAAGCACTTATAAAAGAGAAGTGACAATTTGTGTCAAAATTAGTCGTCATAAAAAGTGAATTTTTTTTTTACTTAAATTATTTTCATTAAGATTAGATTCTCGTAGCTCAATCTTTCAATTTGTCAATGGCAATATTCTGAGCTGTCAATGTTCTCAATGATAATTTTCCGCATTGACAATGTTCCAACTGGCAATATTCCAACTGGCAATTTTCCTAGAAACAATTACCTTCCCAGACCAACACAAATTACTAAATAAATAGTCAGAACTCATCTTTAAGTGAAAACACAAAATCAATTTTTTTTACTTCGTTACTTAAAAATCGAAAGCTAAAAACGAACGAAAGAAAAATAAGTAAAATGAATTAATCCAATCCTGTAAATAAGTAAATAAATTAAATAATAAATAATAAAATTAAAAAGAACGAAAGCGAAGATAAACACAAGTAAGTAAATAATAAAAACCAACAATAAAATAATTAATAATAAATAAATAAAAAGTTTATAAACAACGCTATTAATAACCAAAACACTACATCCGGATCCACAATTATGTCCACCCAATAGCCCCTAGCATATTTCGAAACATATCTGTTACAGTCCAACAAAACAACTGTCAGAACATTACAAGAGACTACCAAGAATGAAATTTATGTAATATTTATCCTAAAAAAATCTCAAAGTAATGGGTCTTTCTGTTGTTAATGAGTGTTTGCTTCCAAATCATTATTTGAAGTAGATTGGAACGTCATCATCTTGATTATGTTATTATTTTCCCTTCGAGTTACGTGTGCTATTCATTTTAGTTTTTACTGTTGTTGAATGTCTTCAAGAGATGTGACTACTGTTAATTGGTACGGTTTTTTTTGTGATTCCGTAGCGCCAGTCCAAAAGGTTCGAAGAAGGATGGTTTTTTTTTTTGCCAACTCTTAGAGTCTTCACTTCAGTTATTTAAATTATTGATCTATGGATCAAATGTTGGAGTTAAAGATTTATAATGTAAATTAATTTTACAAACTGACAGTATTTAAAAATATGAACAAATCTTTGTTATATGTTTGTTAATTAAATATAATTTGGTTATTTTATTTTTCTCTATTTACAAAGCATGAGACGCGGCACAATGTTTTTTTTTTTAATAGCTGAGTATTCTAGCTTCATGAAATATATTACATTTCCGTTTATTATTATTACTGTATGTTAATAATTAAATCCTTTTTATTTCAGATACACATCGTGAAAATCGGTATGATCAGCTATTAAACAAACATGTTTTCTCTCAGATACGTCATTCGTTGATTTACTGCCATGTAAAAAGAAAAGAAAAGAATACATGGGAAAAGGTTCTAAGCGTTATGATCATATTTGCCAGGTGTAGAATAAATGTAATACGTACACATGACAGTTGAATTAAGTCAGCAGGTCTGTAAGGATGTAATTTCCGATTGCAACATATTTTCGTATTCTCGGGGCTTCTCCTGTCAGAACAGGGCAATATTCTCCCTAGAAAATCAAGAAGCCCAAAAAGGAAGCAGAAACATTGAGACCACATGAAAAAGAAATAAAAGTCTTTTTCCATCTGCACAATACACTTGAGTAATATCAAAAGACTTAAAAACATATATTTGCGCATGTTTGTGGTGTTAACTTTGGAATGATAGTGGTAATATTAGCCGGTTCGGAATTCAGTCATCCTGCAGCTAGCACCGCTTTAGTTTGAAATTTATAAAATCTTTCTCTTAAAATATATTAAAGGAAAACAGGTTTCCCAAGTTCCGTAGATGTTATCGATCTTTCCAGTCGTGATGGGTTGGTCCTTCCTAATCGTTTGATGGGTTGGTCCTTCCTAATCTTTTGATGGGTTGGTCCTTCCTAATCTTTTGATGGGTTGGTCCTTCCTAATCTTTTGATGGGTTGGTCCTTCCTAATCTTTTGTTTCAAGTAGATTTGAATGTTAAAATGATTCTTATGTCATTATTTTCTCTTTGAGTTATATGCGCTATCCATTTTAGTTGTTTCTGTCTGTAATGACAAAAGTATGCAAGTGTAGCCTTTAAGAAAGCTTTATTCAACTAAGAATTCAAGGTTCGCGTATAGGGTCATTTTATAGTCCCAGTAAACAGAAATAGGTCTCTCAAAGAGGAGAGTAACAAAACACTTGATTATTCATAACACTCCTCAAGTGATTTGATGTCTGCTATTTGTTTGTGTAATTTAGTTCGTGAATATGTATCGTCAGTCCACAAAGTTCAAAGAAGGATGATCTTTACCAAGACCCTCAAACGTTTCTAGCTCAAAGATATTTTTTTAACTATTGACCGCTGTCAGTTTAGATAGTTCTGAACGGGTTTGGGGCATACATAACATTGATATTATGAACGTTGGATATTTAATAACACGGATCAATATTTCCGCTTGATGTTTTTCGTTTTGTAGCGGTGGGTAAAAACTGCGTCTGGCGCAGCCTATTCTATCCTCAATTTCCTTTTCTCCTATATGAAATGTGTGATGCTAAAAATTATATATATATATATATATATATATATATATATATATATATGTATATGCCTATCGTTTACCTTATGCTTTGATTATAATCGAAGAGTTTTCAGTATCTTGGACAAATAGTTTATAGATAGAAATAATGTGGACATAGGAATCAACACAGTATGTTGACTGTCAGTTTCATGCTTTCAAACCAACTTTGATTTCGTCTCTTTAAATGTCGTAAGTAGATCATATAGAGGTATGACACGGACAGTGAACAGGTAATTTTGTTTCTAGGGCCACACGGTCTATATCTGTAAACATGAAATCGGAGATATTGAGCAATCATTCCACATAAATATATATCATTTTAAACGATATATCTTTGCACACACAGACACCCACATACACACACACACATAAACAAATACACCTCCACGAAAACATATATCTAAATGGCAAATATATAAGACAATTTAAAAAGATCTTTGATTCACTTGATTCTCGTTCATATAAGAACTCTTACATATACTGGAAAGTCGCTGAAACTGTCGTGATCAAAATATTTACCTGGAAAATATCAGTTTATGAAGATTCAATTAAACGATGGTGCATACGACTGGGCTTCTACGACCTATCAACATTTCCTAGTAAACTTGATGCAATGTGGAATAAGAAAAATCTTCAAACAATTGAATACATAAATAAAAAATCTAGTTGTAATTATTAAAATCTAATTATGAAACTAAATACAGTTCAAGCAAAAAATAAATATTCCACCGTTCATATGATTAAACCGAATCACGTTCTGCCACATTTATGTAGATTTAGTTGAACTTTAACCAATTCTTCTGATGACGTTGTTTCACCATAAGAATAAAGGAAAATAAGATTTTTCCAAAGTGTCTTTATACACATATATATTTACTAGACCGGTGGATTTATATCCGCCTTTAAATCATTATGTGCACCAGTTCTTCGTATTCGGTTCTTCTGAAAAGGGTTAATGCTTCTACACAAGATTTCGCTGTTATGAATAAATTACATGTCTGGGTAGACTGGCGGTACCGTTCTAAGTACTGTGCTGCTGAACCTTCATACTTCAAAAACGAAGAGTGTGTTTATATATATATATATATATATATATAGATAGATAGATAGATAGATAGATAGATAGATAGATATGCACTTTGAATGAGGCGCCTTCCTTGGAAAGTCTTCAGACATTTACAGCTAAGACTCATCATGGATCGAATCATGCATCCGTATTCCATTAGTAAGGACGAAGTTTCATTTGGACATATCCTTTCTAAGAATCACAAATTCTTAGAATGGACTTGGCAGAATTTGCTTCAGCGTTCATGATAATCTTAATCTCTTCAAGTCCAGGGTCATCCGTTATCTACTTTCCTTTTGTGGGCCCAATATTGAATGTAGAAATGTAATATATATATATATATATATATATATATATATATATATATATATATATATATATATATATATATATATATATATATAGGTAGATAGGTAGATAGAGAGAGAAAGATGGGTTCAATTACAATATTAGGGAAAAAGTTGAAAAAGTTTACTTGTGATGCTTTTCGTCCTTCAGGACTACATCGGACTAAATTTGTTGGGACGACTACGAAAGTTGGGTGCTAGGGATTTTATAATTTTTTTAGAGTCTGTTTTTCTTTCCATCCCTTTTGTTAGTGGGTATCCCACATTGTGGTAATAGAAGATCTGTCAGGAATGGTGAAATGTTGTAAGAGCTAGGTTGCGATCAAAGACACTCTCTACAGATTTACGTCGTAGTGAATTGTTTTTCTCCTTTGATCAGAGTAGCATTTTTTTATGTCAAAATTGTGGTCAGTTTTGCTACAGTGAGCAACCAACGCATTTGATGTATTGTTTTGTAAAATATCCCTTTTTTGTTATATATAATCTTTTACTAGATTCCTTGAGTTTTCTCCTATGCATTTTTTGTGACAATTATTATAGGCGATCGAGTAAATTACATATTAGGTTTTAGGGTATTGTTCTGTTTAGTATTGATTAAGTCTTTTTATTGTTTTGGATGTAGTCGTAACAAATTTTATGTTGAGTTTAGATAGATTCTTTTTTGTAGATTTGATAGAGTTAGCTAGTAAAATAACATTGTTTTTAATTCATTGATGTTTTCAGCCGGGGCAATTTTTTTTTTTTTAATAATTTATGGGACTTTTTTTGACCATTGAATATGAAATAATTAGACTACTGCAGAAGTTTGAAAGTGTTTACGATGTATTTCTCCTCTTCATGTAAATAATAGGGGCTGCATATTATGAGTGATCTTAAGCAGAATACGATAATTATGCCGATTGTGTTTTGTTGTTATGATGAGAAAGGAAATGTATTATGTCTTTGATGTTGGTTGATTTCCGGTGGTCACCTAGTTTTAAAATGTTGTTAACGCAGTGTATCTTGGAACGGTATGGAATAGGCTTCTTCCATTTCGTATGTAAATTCTATTCTGTGTTCGAATTCTTTACTTGATCTGCCAGGTCATGTAAATCAATATCACGAGGATATATCAGTAGAGGATCATCGATATAACGGAAGTATATTGATTGTTTGAGTAAAATATTTTGGAAATTCTAATAACACTAGCAACCCTCTCTGTCATAAAATTTACACAATATATATATATATATATATATATATATATATATGTAAGTGCATAAATAAGATATGAATTTTTTAAAGTGCACACGAACCTTATGGACACCCTGTATAAGCGTGAAAATTAAATTAATATAACGAAATTTATAATAGAAAAATATAAGTGAAATATATATATATATATATATATATATATATATATATATGTATGTATGTATATATATATATATATATATATATATATATATATATATATTTATTTCAATTATATAAGTGAAATATATATATATATATATATATATATATATATATATATATTTCAATTATATACTTACTGCGCTAACTTCTGTTTCGTACTTGAAAATATAATGTCAATCACTATCAACTGTCCGCCTGATTACTGTTATTTGTTCTCGCTCCAGAGTAATGTTTCTGTTTCTGATTCTTCCACACCCAGTAACACTTTGTGGTAGTGGCTTTACTGTCTTACGTGGGGAAAATACATTCCCCTGTGAAATTAGAGTCGAGGCTAACCTCTTCAAACTTGCGTGAATAATGCTGTTAGCCGTTGTATACTGCTAAACCACCACAGCTGTGCGAGGAAATAGATCTCTATTCCCCAAACACGTGTTAGACCACACTTGCTGAACCAAAATGTCTACACTGTCAATAAGTTTAGTTATAAGAGCTTGGCTTACACAGTTATTGATATCCAAGAAAAATAGCGGTATTTAAGAAAGGTTATATTTCTGTGTACTAAACACTGACTTTTTTGTATTTAAATTTAGTCATTTACTGTTTTGGTTGAAATGTGTAAACATGGAGGTCGAGAAAGCTTCAAGGTTAGTGCTGCATCTTTTGTAGTGTATCCTTAATCGGAAAAAAAGAATATCAGAAACTAAGTAGGTCCGTGTAGGTATTTTTGCTATTGAACCGAGAACACAATCATTGAAAAAATATAGTAATCGATGAACGAAATATGAACGCTCAACGATCAAAACAGATGAAATATATAGGCTCGAGGAAAGGAACTGAAAATAAATAATAAATCCGAGATGCTTCTGCATAGTTAGTAAACAAAATTCATATATCACAATGCAAAATGCGTGTTTGTTTGTTTTTTCAGCTGAGTCGAATTACGCACTGCGTTAACCTTCCAAAAGAAAAAAAAAAGGTTGGCTTCTGTGAAAACCAGCAATCGAAGCTCATGTTTCTTACCTTGACGCAAACTCTCACCCCGACGTCGAATGGGAATAGGCACGCGATAAACACTAGCTCTCACGCTATTTGCGTAACACTTGTACCGAACGTAAAATCCGGGAAACGGAAATAGGCCACATATCGCCGGCTTCTCAAGTCTTTCCGTTTATTCTAGGGATTATCTAAATTGGCTATTTCTTCAATTCTATCGAAGTGCTATACGGACAATCACGCTATGAAACCTACATCACGCTACTAAATGCATTCATCTGTCATTTAAATGTACGGATTTGTACACGAATGCGTTCAAGCAAGAGCGATTCTCTACGAGACATCTTTAATCTTTTTTGTAAATCAAGCATGAAATGAGTAGAAATACATGCAATAACGGAATGAATGGTTATCAGAAAAAGAAGAAAATACCCTAAGATGCTAGCAACGAATTATGTATTGAAGATGCCAAAAATCAAGCAATATTGAATGTAAATATCTGCGATGTGTCGAAACAGAGGATATAAAATGTGAAACCAAAATCCGAACGCCCAGAAGAAAAGCTAAAGTGCCTTCTAAAAGATAAGCAAAGTACTAAGAAACAGGAAAACGTCGTTGAACATAAAGTCATCCCGTTTCATTGCGCCTTCTCGGACTGACGTTTTCAGCTAGCATGAAGTGGAAAGAGAACATTGAATCAATTTTTAAGTCTGCAGCTAAGAAATTTGTCGTGTTACACAATTTTTCTCGTCAGAAACTCTCTTGCATATTTATGAATCTACCATTCGTTCTTACTTTGAATATTCCTGCCACATCTGGTTTGCTGCTCCAGCTGTATATTTAGACATTCTTAATAAAATCCAAAGAAGAATCAGCAATGTTATTAGTCTTGACCTGGCATCTCGTTTTCAGTCCCTTTCCAACTGCCGTAACGTAGCTTTTCTATGCCTTTTTCTATAAATACTTTCATGGTAAATATTCTGATGAGATTTCTGCTATTGTAACTAGAAAATATGAATTTAAGCGCAGTACTAGATTGGCGGCACGGTTTCGTCATTTTACACTTGAAATGGATATATGTAACCGTAAGTTATATGATGACAGTTTCTTTACTGGCACTTCTCCTTTGTGGAACTCTATTTCAGCTTCATGCTTTCCAGACAACATTGATCTTCAAAAATTTAAATGTAATGTTAATCGTTATCTTCATTCTTCTCAATTCTTATTCTTTTATTGTACTCTCACATTAATAATATTTTTTCTCATATTCTCTAACACTCAGTAACTAAATTATTCGCTGGCTTGGGGTGAAATGTTAAAAAAAAAGAGTGTAAAGGTGCTATGTAATATCAATTCTCCTTTACGGAAGACAATGCTGGAGAATTTCATCACAGATTAAGAGTAACCTGGAGACAACTGAAATATGGATCTACAGGAGGATGCTGAGAATACCATGTAAAGGGTTGGTAAACTACGAGGAAGATGGAAAGAACAAGGATACATACACAAAAAGATACGCCTTGGGGACATAACGATGTGTGTGGTTTTGGGAATACGTTACAGGTCATATCGAACGCAAAAGAGATAGATTGAAGCCACGGACCACCTACCCGATGAGCTTGTGTGAATCGGTGGCAGAATTACATGGTGTGAGGGTTGATAAAAAGACAAAGGTACGAAAAGCTATAAAACATGAAGTTGTGGAGAGTCATGTTCGCACACATTGTAAGAATTACTGAGGACTTCTATTTGTAAACATTGAAACCGAGGTAACTCTGAGTTAGTCACCACGGATTTTCAAAAATGGATAATCCCCTGGAGGGTTTACACGCCATAGTATAGTCTTCAATTATGTAAAATATTGAGGTACTGCTGAAAAAAAAAAAAAAAAAAAAACGTAACAGGCAATCTCCATTACAATATACGTTAAATCCAAACTTGAACGGAAGATATAATTATTCATTTAAATGAAAATTATAATAAATTTGTTGCATAAACATGTTGTAGATTGGCGGTGAAACACGCTAATACAATAAAGGAGAAAAAAGTTTATTCATAAAAAAATAACCACAATATATTTCCACGATTAGAAAGATATTGTATGAACTCAAAATGGGCATTGCAAAACTAGTTACCTCCCCTGAAGTATACATCGTGAAATTTTAAATCGTACAGCGCATAACTTAAACGGTTTTCACATCACAGTTAAACAAATAAATTTCAGATGTACACAATAATTTTGTCTTTGAAAAAAAAAAGCAACGCCCCGATGATGACATTTTGCCAATGTCGAAAGTACTCGGAATAAATGAATGTTTGTCAACATGGTAATCTTTTCTCTTCTTTTAATAAGGATACTAAAAAGCTTGTCCGTGAATAGAAGAGGATCCTATTGAAAAAAGTAAACAAAACTTTTCTAAATTATTAAATGAGGCATGTCTTAATATATATATATATATATATATATATATATATATATATAAGGGACATTTACCTCCCGCGACAACTGAGCTAAAACTGTGCCACATCGCATGCTACACACACATACTGAATCAGCAGAGTAGTGGGTGATAGCAAAAGAAACAAGTTGCCAACTAGAAATTACGAGTATTTAAAAAATCTTGTGGAAACAAAGCACCCCATATGAAAAACGCAGGGTAAAGATGGTAGCATAATGTTAAGTCGGGACCGAATGAGAAAAAAATATTCATTTATTATAATAGATCAATTTGAATAGTAGGTCGTATTGACACATGCCTCTATTTAA
>OZ038486.1:135610964-135675964 GCA_964036315.1 Acanthosepion esculentum | reverse complement strand
CTTTTTGGCATTGACTTGATTAGGTTCTGGCAAATCTTATCTGCAAGTATTCGGATATGAAATTCACAATCAAAGCCTCTTTGTTGCTCAACTGCTTTCTCGAGAACCTGTACTCCATAAGTTTTCTATTGGATTGAGGTCAGGAGATTGGGGCGGTCATTCATAACACTCACCTGATTCTCATCAAAGTATTCCTTCATCAATTTTGATTTGTTACAGGGAGCATTATCCTGCATAAAAATGAGCTTGGTGGGGTCGATTTGCACCCTTTCAGCAGAAGAGAGCAGACAAGACTCTAAAATTCTCTTGTACTACTCGCTCCTGAGGGTCTTTTCAATAGGTTTTCAGAAACCATTTCCATGAAAAGAAAAGCATCCCCAGAAAAACTATACTGAACGGATACTTGACAGTACTTACTGCTAAATTCAAAGATCTTTCAAAACTTCTTCTTCGGATTTTAGATCGCTTATCCTTTGAATTTATCTCAACTTTCGTTTCATCGGAGAAGAGAACATTTAGTAAAAAAAATCAGGTGATTCTCTTCTTTAGAACAGCACTGTATATATATATATATATATATATATATATATATATATATATATATATATATATATTATTATTATTATTATTATTCTAATTATTATTATTATTAAGTTTTGTTATTTTACATTGAGCATTGTTATTACAGCTAGCAATCACTGTGCAATATATTATACTAATTCATATAAATAGAGAGTGTCAAAATGATGATCTCAGATTTTAGCACAATGTGTAAAAACTAACTAAATTCACTGTGCCAACCTATCTCAGTGAGAATCTACCAGGAAGATGGATCGGCGTGACAGTGATAATGGCAATGTTCTGTTGAAATGGTCACCTGACTTGAGACATTGTGATTTTTTTCTATGGAGCTATGTGTAAGTACAGGTCCAATCACCTTACTTCTACAAGCGTATGCGAACTTAACCAGAGGATCACTGAGACGCTGGTTATTGATACGAAAGGCATGCTACGGCGTGCATGGCACGAGCTGGACTACCGACTTGACGTGTGTCGTTTCACAGGTGGTGCGGATATTGCACATTTGTGAAGCTTTGGGAAATCGCTTATAAAATATATATACCTTTGAATATCTTGGTTGAATTTTGACAGATAAATCTTTTATTGTTCAACATGACACTTATTTAATTTTGTTTACCTGAGACTTTTAGTTACTCAGATATTCACATTTTAAATATCAATTGTTGTGACATCATATATATATATATATATATATATATATATATATATATATATATATATATATATATATATATATATATATATATATAAGTATGGTTGGTTCTGCACAAAGTCTTCACCATTATAATCAAATCATATGTTCTGGTGTCTGGCTGTTAGTTCCTAGGAACTGAGCTGCTTGACTCTCATACGTTGTATATGACGGGAGAGTTCCACCATATAATATTACTTTGTTCTTTTTAGTAGATAGTCACATTTGGGTAGACGTGTTAATCATTATATTTATTTATTTTCGTCTACCGTCCAGAAAATTAGAGAAACACCATTCCTTCTTCGGCAGGATTCGAACCTGCATTTCTCAAGGAGAAAACCTCATTAGATCTGACGTGCTTTGGACCTCTCCGTATATATATATATCACATTCTTTTAATATCTATCTATCTATCTATCTATCTATTTATCTATCTATCTATCTATCTATCTATCTATGTATGTCAGTTTGAGTATGTCTGTCTCCATGTAGATATATCTATGTTAGTTTGTTCATTTATGTCTATAATAACCTCAATCTGGCACTTTATCTCAATCTTTTCATATCTATCACATTCCACAAATGTCTCTTTCTCAACCTGTTTCTATCTAGCAAGGTTGAACCCTATCTATCTATCTATCTATCTATCTATCTATCTATCTATCTATCTATCTCTCTCTCTCTCTCTCTCTCTCTCTCTCTCTATGTATATATATATATATATATATATATATATATATATATATATATATATATATATATGTATTGGCAATTTATTATATAAATGCCTGCTTCCGACGAAATGTTATTGCTATTGTTGTTTGGCGATCTTATTATATCTATAATTGTTTTCGAGGTGTTTGTGACTATTTTAAGATTATTTAGATATAATAAGATCTCCAAACAACAATAGCAATAACATTTCTGAAGCAGGCATTTATATAATAAATTGCCAAAACTGTTCCTCCCAATATCGTGGAGAAACAAGCATATATATATATATATATATATATATATATATATATATATATATATATATATATATATATATATATAGTAAAATTCCCAGAACAATTCTGAGTATAAATCAAACTGCTATACCAAATTTGTCTTATCCACAGAATAGTTCTGTGAATTTTAAGAGTATAAAAGAAGTTAAGATTAGCCAGAAATGGGGTTTAATGTTACTATAAAAACAAGAACATTTCGCTTCAATTTGAAGACGAAACTCATCGACAACAAATTAAGATTTTTTCCTATTGTCGTTCTGTGCCTATCTATCTATCTACCTATCTATCTATCTATCTATCTATATATATGTATATATATATATATATATATATATATATATATATATATATATATATATATATCTATGTATGTATGTATGTATCTATATCTATGCAAAAACACATACACACACACACACGCACACACACACATATGTATATATATATATATATATATATATATATATATATATACTTAGCTACCTACTATGTTTAACAATGTCGTTTTCTAAGCTGTATTCACCTGTGTAAATAACTGCGTTACTGGTGAGCCTGATATCCCCAAGAGCACCTGTATAAATATCGCTATATTGAAGGAAAATGCAATTGAAAGCACATGCGTAAATAGTTCGGTCACTGGCCTAGGTGGAGTAACATACAATTGTCTGAAGACTAGTCCCCCATTAGAGGATTTCAAAGGAAATCATATTTTAAAAATGACTTATTTTTAAAAAAACAAAACAAAAAAAAATTCCTTGAACCAATATGTTTGCGGACAGACAGAGAGAATGTTTAAAAAATAAGCAAATGGCAAATCATTTAATTACGTCATCAGACATTGATAATTTCATAGATAGATAGAGATATAACGTGCAACAGAGTAAAAAACAATATTGTAGCGAGAAAGTAACGAGATAAAGTAGAGAGAAGAATAAACAGGTATCTCTCTCTCTCTCCCTCATATATATATATATATATATATATATATATATATATATATATATATATATATATATATATATATATATATATATATATACAGGGTGTCCATAAAGTTCGTGTGAATTTAAAAAAAATTATAACTACATTTGTATTTGCGAATAGAAATAATCTGTAAAAAATGTTATAAAGTTTCTCATAACAAGTTTAAATATAGCTAAAATAACTAATGTGATAAAGGCATTACTGTAAATCAGTTGGCTATTTTTTTCCATGAACTGTAAAATCGTATTACCTTTTGTATTACTAATGATGGAGGATATGTGGAAACCTAAATAAAATTTCAATAAAACCTTAAAAAATATGGATTTACTTCTTACTAATTCTTTTTACAAATTATTTCTATCGCAAATACAAATAAAGTTATAAATTTTTAAAAGTGCACACGAACTTTATGGACACCCTGTATATTCAGTCCCTCACATATATGGCGGAGAAGCAGGATAGACTATACCCTATACTCTTGGTTGGAAACTATTCTAAGAGATGGTAACCGCTGAATGCAGGAGACCTTGAACGAGTTCTCTGTATTCGGTTCTTCTGAAAAAATTTCATGGATCTACACATGATTTCGCTATTATGATCAAATTATATGTGTGGGTAGTGTGGCTGTTCCGTTCTAAGTACTCTACTGCTGGACTCTCATACTTCGAAAATGAAGGGAGTGTTCATATATATATATATATATGTATATCTCTATCTATCTATCTCTCTCTCTCTCTATATATATATATATGTATATATATATATATGTATATATATATATATATGTGTGTGTGTGTGTGTGTGTGTGTATTCATCAGCAGAGAGACTGTTTCGCTGTTTCACAGCTCATCATTTTGGCTAAACCTCCGATTGCCTCAATTTGGTATCAGTCGGAGATTTTGGCACACGGTTGCGATGAAGTAACCGGAGAACTCGATTCGTCCTAACCAAAAGTCTTGAATCAGCAGCAGTAATATTCACTGTTTACAAATTCACTTATCCCTCCGAAGATCTCAACTGAAATAATTTTTTCAGGAGCATATATATATATATATATATATATATATATATATATATATATATATATATATATATATATACATATGCCCTTTGAGTGAGGCACCTTCCTTGGAAAGTCTTCAGACATTGACACCTAAGACTCGGCATCTCACGTATTTAGCGTCGAATCATTCATTCCTTATTCCATTAGTAAGAAAGAAGTTCCCTTTGGACATATCCTTTCTAAGAATCACAACTCTGTAGAATGGAATCAGCAGAATTTGGTTCACCATTCACGATAACCTTAATCTCTTCAAGTCCAGGGTCATCCGTTATATACAATATCATTCAGGAACATTCAATATTGAGTGAATGGTTGGCCATGTATTGGATGTAGAACTGCTATACACACACACACACACACACACACACACACACACACACACACACACACACACACACACACACATATATATATATATATATATATATATATATACACACACACAAGTATAGAATTGGTGTATACGGAATAAATTCAAATAACCAAAAAATACTATTCTTATAGAGTGCTCAATACAGAGTAGAGCAAATATGCAAATATAATTATTTATTCGAAAATTATAACATGTAAATATGTTATAAAATCAAAATATTATAAATTGTTATAAATAAATGTCATAAAATCAAATTTTATAACATGTTTATGTTACAATTTTCGAATGAATATTATATATATATATATATATATATATATATATATATACATAATGTAAATCATTATAATTGTTTTTTTTTAAATATGAATCCATCGCTAAATAAGAGTTCTCATGTTTCAAAAACAAAAGCTAAAAACTTCAATTTAATTATAGGAATTAAATTGAATTAAAGTATCCAGCTCTGTTTCATCCTCAAGCGAACTTTGGAATAACTAATCTTGAAATTTATAATTCAGGCTCTACTTGTCTATTGCGCACTGTTTTTTTTGTTTTTTTTAAATAAAACACAAATACTAAAGAACTTCGGATTATTAACCTAACGGTTCTTTCCTATTTTTCTATATATTTGCACACATATATGACGTAAATCTATTTAAACTCGGTGAGTGAAAAAAACCTGGGTGGCCCAATTTTCAAACAAATTGGCTTCCCAAGAACACAAATTTGAGAAAAAAGAAAAGGAGCAAAAACTTGCCAACAGGGCGAAAGAAATCTTAGTACCTTAAATTTCTGGTACAATGAAAAAAAAAACACATGTTAATAAGTTAAAGCTAAGAGTGCTCAATACGCTAAGTAGAGCAAAAGTAAAATAAATAAATCCTAATGAGCCAGATACTACCTACCTAGGTTTCATCACATAGAATAATCAGTGTGAACTGGTTTATATATATATATATATATATATATATATATATATATATATATATATATAAAACTATATATTATTTGTGCGCTCTGACAACTGTTTAATTAGTAGGAACACCAGACATGCCGCTGCTCATGGCAAGTTGACCTGAATTCCCTAAGTTCGAATGACCCAATTGACATTCGCATACCCTGAAGGAGATGCTAGAAGTGTCTCTCCAGCAGTTCACGCCAGTGTTCTTTAGCTTCTAAGGAATATGGGAGCAGAATAACCACCATAGGCCTCTAACAAAATCATGACTCCTGAACTTGGCAAATGGTATCTCTAATTGGATATGGCGTGTTTCAATGACCTACAACGTTGTTCAATGTCATATAGTTCCCGCTTTTTCGGATTGATGATTGGGTTCGGTTGTAAGGAGCTTCTGATGAGGCCATATCCCCGGTTTCCAAGAAGAAATCCTACAAGCTGAGAATATTTCCATATTGTTAACTAAACCCCTTTTGCCTGGTTTGGATCCGCTCGTCTACCTGCATATTTCATTTAGCTAGTTGCGCTCATTCGTGTCCATTTCCGTATATTCTGGAACAGAAAATGAAAATTATCTACCAAGTCAATATGGTTTATGCCAACCTCAGGAGGGATGTGCCGTTTCGCCTTCTCCGGGTAAGATTCTCCGCTTAGATGAAGTAGAAAGATTATATTGAATCAATTGCTAGGTCTGCTTCTAGGAAAATAGGCTCACTGTGTCGTGCTAGACAATCTTTCTCGCTTAAATCTACCGTACACATTTTATAAGCCCGCCATTCGGCCATGCTATGAATATTGCTGCCACATATCGCCTAGTACTCCTGCTATATATTTAGAGATCCTTGATAAACTTCAAAGAAGAATCTGCGATGTCTTTAGTCTTAAGCTGCCCTCAGTTACTTTCCTAGAGACGTAATGTAGCTTCCGTGTGCGTTTTCTATGAATACTTTCATGGTAATTGTTCTGATGAACTTTTCTCCATATTACCTAGACTTTATGAATTGGCTGCAAGGTCTTATCATCTTACTGCTGAAATGGCTCGATATAAGCATAGCTTCTATGCTTACACATTATTCTATCGCACTACTCACTTGTGGAAGTCTCCAGCTTTGCTTTCCAGTTAAGTTTAATATTCAAAAATTTAAATGCAGAGAAAATCCTTATCTGCTGTCTTCTTAATTTCTGTCCTTTTGTTGTTCTCGTTCCTTAATGTTTTTTCTTTTTCTTATATTAAAAAACAAATTGAGGAAGAGTAAATGGAAAGAAACATCTACACTTAAAATTACACAGATTATGTGTTTTATACACATAATCTGTGTAAGCGCGTATAACATTATGGAGAAAATCTTAATCAAGTTATAAAATAAAAGAAATATATAAGATATAATTTAATAAGTAATAAGTACTTGGCGATAATTAAATAAAAGAAACAATATAAAGAACAATGAGATATAATAATTAAATTTAAATAATATATATATATATATAATTATTATATTATATGAATTATTATATCATTAACAAATAACATTATTATTATATTATATTATATTAAATAATATTATTATTATTACATATTATTAAATATTATTATATTAAATAACTCTATATGAAATATAAATACCTAATTAATTAGCATTAATGTTATTATACTATTAAATGATATTTTTTAAAATACTGATAAATATTGAATTGTAGTAAGGTTTTCCATTTATGATTAATAAATATATTTTTTACTTAACTATATCATCTAACATCTACAAATTATGTTTAATTAAAAAAAAAATTAAACCTTTATAAATTATTATAATCGATTTTTTTTAAATGAATACAATTCTCGTAAAAATTAATTAGGTAGATTTCACGTACTTTGCCATATATATATATATATATATATATATATATATATATATATATATATATATATATATATATATATATATATATATATATGATTGATAGATAGGTAGATAGAGACAGACAGAGACAGAGAGTGTGTGACAGACAGACAAACAATTATTTCTAAAATATTTCTTCAATTGAAACGAAAATCTCTATCTGATTTGTATTGTATTGTATTCTATTTTTCTAATAATATGTCTATATTTCTGAGATGGGGTTTATGCACAGAATTTACATTATTCGGACTATTGTCCTCATTTTTGTCGCCATATTTATTACATCGTTTCGACCGATGTACACTCCAACCATCTTCAGGTGGTTAGAATGTCGAACTGAACCCTTTATTTCTCTCACTGGGGTAGACTGTTCTAGTTCCACGTACCATGTCTAATGGATGTCAGTTATCAGTTATCGCCTGTTAATTTTCCTCTCCAAGTTCTCCACCGCCTTAACCAGGTATTGAACTCACACTCTTGGGATAATGTCTCCACTCTTTCATGTGTCCTGGAGGATATCTGTGTAGGAATTTCTGGGTATTATAAACCTAATGCCTTCAGCACTTTTTTTTTCAGTGCTCATATTGCAATTTTTTTGTTATCAATATATGTTTTTACCAGAGCTCATATTGCAATTTTTGTTTTTTTTATTTTTGTAATAATATGTCGTTCAAGCACATAAAACTTAGCTGTGCAAAGTTTTTGTCTGCGTTCTTGTTTTTTTTTGTTCCAGTCTTTCGAGCAACTCAGTCGTTATCACGAACACAGTTTTTAGTATATCCTTCCTGGCATTTTTGGTGAACTCTACATTAACAAATCGTATATTCGTGGATTGTGGTAGTGGTGCCAACTTCAGAAACGGCATAGAAGAATCATGAAACCTGCAGTGCTTATCCACGATTTTTATTCGCATATGTTTGTGTGTTTGAATTTTATTTCGCTCTCCTGAGCATTGTTCCCTCCTCAAATCTCCAAAAATGGCAAAGACACAAACGATACTGAATCGTGTTATGTGAAAGGCTTTTCCTTTTTTCTTTTTTAAAATAAACATGTGCTTCTCTTTTGCATAAACTGACGCTGATCATATTCCGTACTTTACAAGCCTGGATGAAAGAGAAAAAAAAACCCTATGTCTATATTCATATTAGTGTTTTGGATGTCTGTATCGCCAACACTAGATAAAGCTCAGATGAATAGGCCAGGGTCAGGCAAACATATTTTCACTCATACAGTCGTGCGAGCAATAAATGCCGAGCGGCCAATATAGTTGCGGATTTCCGATCGGAGCCTACGGTAAGCGAAGGATCCAGGTAAAAGCCAATGTAACAGCCCAGCTTATCCCACAGCCCAGATTATCACCACTGACCTGATTAACCTCACAGCATAGATTACACTCGACGTTAATCTAAGCCAGGCTGCTTTATACACGGAATATAAGTTAGTTTAGGTAAGTTCATATATATATATATATATATATATATATATATATATATATATATATATATATATATATATATATATATATATATATATATATATAAATACACACACACACACACACACACATATATATATATATATATATATATATATATATATATATATATATATATATAATTATTATTATAGTATTAAATGATATACCATTATACTAAACAATATATTATATATCAATATATTACACATCGATGCAACTAACGCCTTTATCCACTGTGCCATGTGTCCTAAAGGCGTTAGTTAGATCCATTGACAGGACCAATAGAATGTGTGTTCAATACCCAGTTAAGGCAGTGGAGAACTTTCAGAGGGAAATTAACAGGAGATAACTCATAACTGACATCCATTAAACATGGCACGTGGAACTAGAACAGTCTACCCCAGTGAGCGAAATAAAGGTTTCAGTTCGACATTCCAACCACCTGAAGAAGGCCGGAGCGTATAACGACCAAAACATTGTAATAAATATGGCGACAAAGATGAGGACAATAGTTCGAATAATGTAAATAGTGTGAATAATACCTCTCCTCTATGAAATATAGACAGATACTAAAAATGATTTTTAAAAAATAATGTATAAAAGATGTGTTGAAATTGGTGACAAATTCATTTCTGAATTTTCAACTTTGACACCGAAGAAATAGAAAAATCAACACGAGTAGATTCGTTTGTATATTTATTTTATATTTTATATTATAAGGCGAGCTAATGAAAAGTGGCATGAATATAGGCCAGTTATAGAAATCCCTGACGTTAGTATTCTTTGGAATTTACAATTCATGTTGCCAAACTTATCAGAGCTACTCAACCAATCATCGCCATTAAAAAACTATAGAAAAGAGTGTCTCGTGGACATGCCATTGCCAGAAATATATATCTTTTAAAGAATCTTAATAAAATAAATAAATACAAAATATTTTTTTAAATAATTAAAGATTCCTTTTTGTCTCATTTAATACCAGAATCTGTGTAAACAGAATATATAATATTTACTAACGTGCCTTGCGCCTGAATTTAGAGCCAACTTTCTAAGTTCCCTGAAGGAAGAGAGGAATAAGAAATGCATCACCCAAAATTTGAGTATATCGCATATTGATCCACTAGTAAACAAAATTTAACGCCCAATACACTGACACATAGAGAGATATCACGTCTTTTATTTGCTGTAGGGGATCTCCATCCACATTTTCCTGTTCCTTGTAGCTCTTAAAAATGTTTGTCTTTTTGTTATTTCTCTCAAACCCAGGGCTACCATCCATTTATTCAATCTCATCAAGTATGTTACGCTCTGCTTTCCTTTGTTTCTCTTTCCCATAATCTCTCCTGTGACGATCATGTCTTCTAAGCCCTCCTTCCTTATTACATGCCCCATGAATTTCAACTGCCTCTTTCTCATGTTAAGTATAAATTTCCTTTTTGTTTCCATTTTGCGTAAAACCTCATTGTTGTTTACATGTTCGTTCGATGGCATCCTCAGCGTCCTTCTGTAGAACCACATTTCTGTAGCTTGGAGTTCCTACTTCACATTTGAGCAGATTCTCTGCCATAAAAGAGGTCAGATATAGGTACTCTGTTCTTTGTTTCTAACGAAAATTTTCTGTCTCTTAATACACTGCTTAGCTTTTGGAATTCATCTTTAGCCATATCAATACGTCTTCGAATTTCAGTGTCGCACTTGACATTCTGTGTTAGAACACTTCTCAATTAGAGATTAATGAAGGTATTAATGAACATTATATTAACTCGGCTTTTATCTTCCTATGAAAATCAACTCCTGAAGATCCAGTTGGTTTTCGGTCTAGAAATGTGATCATATATATATATCTCCAAATAAATCCAGGAAATAGGTTACCTTTAGAATAGAATTTGTATAGCTGCAATATCGACTTCACTCCAGAAAACGACCACATCAAGACTTACTCTTTTCATCCATTAGAAACCACCATCCATGCTCCACATTCACTGAAAGTCTAAACCTGATAGTACGATTATATTTATCCATGTGGCGTGATAACCTGAACATTCCAAACCTTATCTGCAATGCAACAGTGAGGAAATAAAGCCCCAATCTATATAATCACCAGAGCATATACAAGCACAGATATGAAGAGATGGGCACCGATCATTTAAACATTCCATATAATATCTTAAATGAATCTACTAACAGAAGATAGCATGCTGCTTCCCCACCGCAGGACAATGTACAGAGGATGAGGTTGAGGCTATTCTGAACACATAGATATTTTTTTAATGAATTCATCCCCAGTAAGCGATTATTCTAATAAGACATAAGGGGGCTGCACGAAGTGAAAAATAATTGAAATACTTTAGAAAGCACAAAATCCTAAACAGGGAAAGAAGGGATAAACATTTACTCCTGTTCAAAAGAACAGAGATGAGTGTGAACCGGGCGACAGGAGAAGGGAGAGAAAAATAAATAAATAAAATTCAAACGGAGACGTTAGAAGTATAGAATTGAAGTGGATTTTAGAAGTAACCGAAAACTTAGTCCTAAAGAAAAAAACAAGGGATATACATCTACTCCTTTTCGAAAGACTGGGGAGAGGCATGCACATATGTGAATTTATACTCTTTTTAGCTGGGCCAAGTATCATATTGAAAAAAATCAATCAGAATCCTCTACTAAATATACAAAGAAAAAGGACTGAAAATAAAACTTTACAAAGCAGACCATTGATGAGGAATGGAAATAAAACAGTAATATTACGTACCCTGAATCATTGATAAAAATCTAGGTTGTTTAATTAGTGAATACCAAACACTACAAAATACCTTGGTGTATGCTGATTTTCTAAGCGCAGCTTAGATACGGTAAAAGACCGAAAGTATAGGGCACCCAGGGTGGACCAAACTCATTACTCTGTCGTAATTGTTCTAGCGACACAAATATGCTAATCATTACACCACGTCGAAGTGCGCAAGTACCTGGTTGTATGGATCAGTTGCGATAAATTGTGTATCGTAGATTAGGAAATTAAACATAGAATAAACTGTCCTTGGGCTAGTATGGCCCAACACCGCAGGCTGTTCCCAAACTAAATTATTAACTTAAAAAGGAATCGTGTTTTTAAATAGCCTCGTCAGATCCAGACTGTCCTATGAATACCACATGGCTCTAAACCCGTTCAGAAATGTATAAATTATATAATAACTTTTAGATAAAAAAATGGCTTCGAGTTTGTGAAGAGTGCAAGCTTTAGCAAGTACGATACTACAACGAAACCTCGTGAACTGGCGTCAGAGAATGACGTACAAAAACTGTATCAAATAACAGAAATCACTTTCAAGAACAGCAACACCTAAAATGCGTAAAATCTGTAACGCGCGGGGGAAATATGACGTAAGTTGCTGTCGTTACACCCTACCCATATATATATATATATATTATTATTATTATTATTATTATTATTATTATAAGAGATTATAAAAAACCCTATTGAAATCACTACACAAAAGCTTTCATGCTTCAATAATATGATCGTAATTCCACAGGCGATATTAAATAATTGGTAATTAAATGATATTTAAGGAAATTAAAAAAAACAAAGTGTTACATCCTTTCTGAAAGTTAAAGAAGAAGTTAAGAATTAAAATAGAATTGTCGGTATGACTTGATTAAGCAATTAAATGTCACATCTACGCTAAATAGAAAAAGTAAGTTCAGTGGGTGTATGTCGGTGAGTTATTTTTTATGTAATGAATAACCGGAACATAGACAGGTCATTATTGACGATTGGTTGCTATATATATATATATATATATATATATATATATATATATATATATATATATATATATATATATATATATATGTACTTTCTTTATAATTGGAATTAAGATACCTTTAGTTTATGGCCATTTTCATCTACGACTTTTAATCTTAAAATTGGCAGGATATTTCTGTTTACGGTATCAGTTTGTAGTGGGAATTAAAATTAAAATTCGTAGGTGAAAATGCTAATTAACTACAGGTATCTTAATTCCAATCGCAAAGAAAATTGTGTTCTGTTTAATGAAAATGAACTTTGAGCGCTCCTTTGTGCGTCAGTTTTAACATATTTCAAATTCTATGTTGTGTTAATAGGACTCGCCTGGATTGTACCAACGGATTAGCACATGTACACACACACACACACACACACACACACACACACACACACACACACATATATATATATATATATATATATATATATATATATATATATATATAAGTTTATTCAAATCCAAAAAGATTTGAAAAATTTAATAAAATCAAGCCCGAAGAGACAGAAGCACATTCAACACATCACCAACAGAAATATTTTAAAAATGTTAATTTATTTTTTAACAATTTCGAACCTTTTCTTAATGTGGTTAATGCGTTTCTGTTTCTTAGCGTTTGATTTTATTAAATTTTCGAAATGTGTTCTTTTTGAATAACCCTTTATATATATGGTGTAATTAGAATATATAAAATTAAAATGTTCACTTATCTTCTGATAATTGAAAAATTTTCTTCATCAATGAAATTCCTAATGTCATCAGTTCCCAAGTAGGAATTTATGTAGATGACACTACCACTTACAGCTTTCTCAGTAGAAAATCCGACAGAACTGACAAAGTAAACCTGGCTGCTACTCTTGAAATGGGCCTCCAATCAGGATTTAAAAAGAGCAAAAGTAGTTCGTAAATTTTAATGCTTCCAAAACAAAACTGCTCTCATTTAATCACCACAGAGAATCTTTTCTGCCTGCCATCAGCATGGCTGACGCTAGACTACCAGAGAGCAACTTGCGTCTTTTTGGCCTCACGTTTTCATCTGACTGAAAGTGGAACGACCACATCGAATCAATAGCTTCATCTACTGCAATGAAATCTGGGTCACTATGTCGTCCCATATTTACAAATCTACTATTCGCCCGTGCATTGAATACTGCAGACATATCTAGTTTAATTCTCCTGCTAATTATTTCGAGGTTCTTGACAAAATCCAAAGAAGTATCTGTAATGTAATTGATCCTAACTTGCCATCTAGACTTCAGGCACTTTCTCACCAACATGGTGTGGCTTCCCTCTCACTTTTCTTCGGACGTTTTCCTGGCACTGAGGAGATTTTTTCCCTGTTGCCCCGACTACATGAATTTAAGCGTGCTACTATGACATCTAGGTTTCTGTTGAAATAGTAACCGCCACTTCCACTCTAGCAGTTTCTTTTCTGGCACTTGCAGCTTGTGGAACTCCTTTCCGTTTACCTGTTCCCTGATAACATCTTCCTCCAATTCTCCCTATCCTCAGTCTTTTCTCTCACTTTCACTCCCTGTAACCGTCTGCCTACTAGCGGCTTTTCCGCTTTGCTTGCGGCGAAATGATTTAAAAAAATCAATATTGTCAACAAGAATCTTCCGTTCCTGTCTAAAGCTACAAATCGAGAAATGTTATCTAAAAAGTGGATTGACTACTTTCACATTTTCATATTAGTACTATTCAGTACTAGTGACCGTTACTTCTATTGAATAACTGCAGTATTCAGCTAACTAGAGTTGATGGATCCATGACGCTTTAGTTGACTTTTGTAATCTCGCCTATCATCCCACGTTAATCACATGGAATATTTCGGTCTGTTGATGCTTGTCTATCTGTATGTATTTAGAGAGCTTCTACATTGCTCCAGGTTTTCTCTCATTGTTTTTCTTTGGCCCCTGCCTATTCACCTGGGAGATAAACTATAGCCAGCATAGCTTACATTCCACAGGAATTTAAATATGAATTGGATTATGTAATAATTAGTCATTTATGTGTCATGCGTGATACAATCTCAGGAGATCATGTATCTTTCGATAGATGACTGACGAGGCAGATTTTTCCCGCAGTAGGTTGCTATTTCTTTCTGCAGTAGACCAGTTGCCATCCAAGACCATAGAATCCGGTCTATCCTGCTATTTACCCATAGCTGGGGGAAAGATGGAGAGGATTCATACCTATCCCAAGTGTATTAGCACTTAAGTGAATATAATGGACTACACTGGAATCCATTGCATTAGAAATTAGAGTTTGACAAAAAGGCAGATAATAATAAAAAGATAATAATATTCAAAGAAATTCAGAAACATATATATATATATATATATATATTAGGCTTTTCCTTTTGCTAACAATCATTCTGTCTTCTTACAACTGATGTTTAGTATTTTCTCCTCGTTATCTTTGACTATCTTCTCTCAGAGTGACATCTCTATATCTTATGTTGTTAAATTGTAACCACCAATATTTTTTCCCGCAGTAGGTTGCCATTTATTTCTGCGGTAGACCAGTTGCCATCCAAGGCTATAAAAACCAGTCTGGCCTGCTATTTATCCATAGCTGCGGGGAGAAGAGGATTCATACCTTTCCGAAGGTTATGAACACGTGTGAATCTAATGGAATCTAACCCGACTCTCCGATCCGCAATCCGCGCCGCTCTCCATTACTCGACCTTGACTCGTCTAATAATAATAATAATAATAATAATAATAATTTCAATTACATTTATTTGTATTTGCCTATTTCTATTCTAGTTTAGAAGAATAGCATCCATCTAATTTTTTAACAATCATGTCTCCTGAAAAAAAAAAACTATCTTTCATAAATTCTGTGGTCGGCTATTTTTCGTTCATGAAATCATTTGACCCCAAGCAAGGTGATAATACTACTGACACAGAAAGACTTACTGGGACTGAAAGAGAATGATAAGATTTTGATGAGGATAAAGTATGAAATGCAGGAAAAGAGAAGATCCTTCGGTCTTGAGATCTATGAGGTGCTTTCAAAAAGTATCCAACATTTTTTCCCCGGCAAAAGTACTGCTGAGTAGGCAAGAACATTTGAGTGGGAGGAGACACTACCCTTTATTAATGTCAAATTTTTATCCCCAAAAATTTAGAAAAATCCAAACTTTTAACATATCTCGACATTAAGTAACCCATAAAAGTTCGATAAACCATAAAACATATCATATCATATATATATATATATATATATATATATATATATATATATATATATATATATATATATATATATATATATATATATATATATAGTGTGTGAGTGTGTAATTAACGTTTTTTTAGACATGTACTGTAGCATAGATTGCCTGTCATTTCTTGACGGTACCAGAGGTGGGTATAAGACGCCTGGATGTTGAATGTCACTTCTCCGGGGAAGAAGACCATACTAAAAGATCACAATCCTCCTATAACACTAAATTCTTGTCGTGAATTGTATTCTCTTCCAAACTCACCCATCATTAAAATTTGGTAGGTGATTAATGTGGCTGGGAAGTTTTGGTTGAATCTGACGCAACATTCCATCTGTTAAAATCGCAAATCGTAAACAAATTTTCCTTCGGTTTTATAGACGGACGAAATTTATAGATATGCAGATAGAATTACTAATTTTACTACCGTTTAGTCACCACTGACAGGATGGACAGCTTAGGCAAAGATATTGCAATTTGTTACTGTTTAAATATTACATACACCTTGGGCACCTCGAGGCGCTGCAGTGGTTAGCTTGTCTCGCTAAAACGATTATGACTGAGTAGTGATTTCGATCCTCACTGGGTGCCCACTACTTTCGGCCTTGTGCCACATTTAAGCTACGCTTGGAAAATCACTAAATATTACATACACCTACATAATAAGTTCGATATACACATTAGTTGGAGTTTTATAATCGGCAGTGCGACCAGAAATAACTATTTTTTTCATTTTCTTTTGATCACGTTGCTATAGATTAAGCACATCTTATCATGAATAGCAAAAGTAAATAAACGTTAATAGGAGGCCCAGTTTGCTATGTAAATTCATTGTACATTGTTCCTCCTACGGAAGCCAAAACAAATACGCCCATACATTGTGATTTCTTATGTGTAAAAAATAAATAAATGAAATTTTTAAATTCTTTATCTGAAGCTTTTATATATTAATATCGATTAAGCATTCAAGATAACGAATTAAATATATATATACTTGAAAAATCACGTCCTATGTGCATAATTGTAATGGCTTCAAAAAGGGGGTTAATTTACAAAGACTATACTTCCTTTTGTCATAATAAAACTTCTAATAAAAATCATGTCTTCTGTCCCCTTTGTAACACATGTCCTATGAGTATCAAATTTTCAAGCCCTCTTTCCTCATTATATGCTTTAGAAATGCCAATTGTCTCTTTCTGGTGTGAAGTATGTGTCACTTTGTTTTCGTTTTCTCTAAATGTTCGACGTTGCTCACGTGTTTGCTCGATGGTATTCTCAGCATCTTTCTGTAGAACCACATTTCTGTTGCTTCAAGCCTCTTCTTCATCTGTGGAGTCTAAAAAACGCTATATTACGTATACTGTAGCGAACCACATTCATTCGCTTCATATTCCATGTCAGTTGCATTCGAGCAGTTTTTTCTGCTGCACCGATGTTTTGTGCAAGAAGATGCTTTCCAGATCATTACAATAAATAAATCTTATTAGGAGTTCTAGTTTTCTGTGTACAGTCTTTGTAAATTAACCCCCCTTTTTGAAGACAATAAAATTATGCACATAGGACGTGATTTTTGAGGCTTGAAGCAACAGAAATGTGGTTCTACAGAAAGATGCTGAGAATAAAATCGAGCAAACACGTGAGCAACGTCGAACATTTAGAGAAAACTAAAACAAAGTGACACATACTTCACACCAGAAAGAGACAATTGGCATTTCTAAAGCATATAATGAGGAAAGAGGGCTTGGAAAAATTTGATACTCATAGGACATGTGTGACAGAGGGGAAAGAAGACATGACTTACGTAACGAGCTTGAGTAATTAGATGGCTGAATACAGTTTAAGGGAGATAAATAAAACAAATTTTATTAAGAGCTACAAAGACAGGAAATTGTGATTACAAAAGTCCTGAAATGACGGGGCACATAGAAGAGAAAATATATACACTACAGTTCAAAATTTTGTGGAAGCCACTAGTAATTTTTCGAATTGGCCCAGAAAGTAGTTGTTTCGTATTTTAAATAAGAGAACAATTTTATACATGGTTAAAAATGGGAGACATGATTTTTATTAGAAGTTTTATTATGACAAAAAGAAAAAAAAAAAGCATTTTTTGATTAAATCTGACTCACATCAAAATATCTTCCCTTAGCTTTGATTACAGCAGCACAAATTTTTGGCATTCGTTGCAAACGTATTTCAAAGTACAAGTCTAATAATTTATTCCATTTTTTATTCAATGATTCTCAGAGATTTTTAATTTTTTTTTTCATTCTTCTGTCAAGTTCATCCCATACTAATTCTGTAGTGTAAATAAAAAAAAAAAATTAAAATTTATTATTATTATTTACGTATTGTACAACTCCACATTTTGGAACTGTAAATATTCCTTCTCACTTTTCGTTTTAAAGAATTGCCTAAACATTTCTAGGTTATGTAAAAACCCATAGATTGAATAATGAATTGTGTTGCAATACCGCTTTCCATAGAAGCCGATGTCTTTGGGTAAAACACCAAGTCATATTTTGAATAGCTTTCGAATATAAATAAAAAAATATTTAATTTTCCCGTTGAAAGTTATATATTCTTCATCTTCTATTTTTTATTCTGTGTGCCTTGTCCTTTCAGGAATTGGGCGATCATGGTTCTCCACAGCTTCAGTAGCTTTTAGTATTTTTTGTCTTTTGCATATCTCTTCTCATGCTTGTTCTGCAAACCATCTACACAAGCTTTTTTGGTAGTTTCGTTTTTGCTTCCTTTCTTTCTCTCATTTTCAATATGAATTGTTAGTGATAAATTGTTTAAACACTTTTCCACAGTATATGCTCAAGAAAATTCAAATCTCATTCTAATTATAAGTGTCCTTTTTGTTTCGATTGTCCTTAAAACATGTTCATTTGTGAAGAGGTTACACAGCATTCACTGCTCCAGTACTCTTTTCGTTGATTGTAATAAACTTTTTCCTATTTCTTATAAACTACATCCAGCATCAATTGCTCTTATCAGGAGATTGGAGATTTTGAGGACCGTGGAACCACTTCTTAACTGCTGTTTTTTCCAGATCCCCCCTAATCTGCAGTACTATCACGTGTTAGGATCCCAGTTATTGGCGAATAGTGCTCCCCGCTCTAAAAACAAGTATGAATTTCTATAGTAAAAAAAAAAACACCAATAGAATTTTATATTAAAAATTACCAACAAGACATACTTCTAGTAAAATGACGAACAATGAAATTTTAAAGTAAAATAACCAGCAATGAATTTTATCTGTATTTGAAAGCATACAATTGCATTCGAAATATATTTAGTTGAAGCCATACATTTGTGTTCAAAATATTTACATATTGGTATTAAATAACGCAAAGACGTTGATATACCCTGAAACAAAATCAACCACCCGGCCAACCAACGACCTGTTCATAATATTTTGCTCAGCTTTTGGACGCCATTTTCACTATCATAATTCGCCTTCGGATTTATGTGTTGTATTTTCCGTACTCTGTTAAAATACTTCATAGGTATTTAAATTGTTGTATTTGCTTGATTTTGTTGTCTCCAATCCGATAATTTTTGGGGGGGTCTGACAGCTTACAGTCTGTCTTTTGATGTTTCGTCTTTTCTTCTCACATTCCTTCGCTACCATCTCTCAAAATAGGTGTAGTTTCCTTTCTGGATCTATACAGAAGAATGTGATGATATACCCCAAAGGCCAAATCGCTTTTGAGTCAATGCTGCTTTTACGAAAAAAGAAAAAAAAGAAAACAGAAAAAAAATTATTCACCAGTGAATGCAGTCAGGTAAATTAGCTTCAGCTAACTAATCGGGGTTTACGTGTCCCTGGGTGGAATGGATTGCATAGAAAATTATACTAATCTGTTTCTATGCTCCAAAAATAGACAACCTGGAAAGGATCCACAAAACTGCTGTAAAAGCTACTGACTTTTTCTACGTGCGTGTATATGGATATTGCATTTTAAAACAGGAATATTATTAAGGAACCAGGACAACAGAAGAGTAATCAGGAAGCCAGTATATACCAATTTAAAGTCATTGCATTTACACTTTTCCTGATCAAAGTTGACTGAGAAGCAAAAAGCCAGAAGAGAGTTCCACAATCAAGTGTGGGAAAATAAACTGTTAGCATAGAACTTATGGTTACATCTAGCCAAGTCAACTGTAAATTAATGTTAATCTAATACTGCTCTTAGATTCGGAAAGTCTAGTTACTGTAGCAGTGATTTCATCCGAATAATTAACATTGAAATACTTATAGAAAAGTCGGTAGGCCAATACACCATGACCAATGATATTGCTGATTCTTCATTGGATTTTATCAAGAATCATATCATTCGCAAATGAATCTAGCTAACTTAGACAAAACGATGTAACATTTAAATACATAACAATTAAGTTCTACGACATTTAAATCGAGTCTAGCAGAAATTCACAAGGTTGTTCTTTTCTTGAAATCTGATTATCGTTAAGTAGTTCAAAATATTTTCCTTTATGGTTGTATGACATACGTGAACTAAATAAATATGCTGAAGTGATTTCACACATATATATAGGGTATCCATAAAGTCTCTTTACAATTAAAAAAAAAAAAACATTACAAAGGTAATTGATGTGGGCCCATAACGAGATGACCTTCAACTAACCATCAATGTCCAGAAAGATGCTGCACCACCGCATTGGGGACTGCATGTTCGTGAGTTCTTAAATCAAAAATTTCCAGACCGGTGCATTGGAAGTGATGTCCCTATTCCCTGGCCACCTTGTTCAGATATCACTCCCCTTCTATGGGCTATGTTAACGATATCATGAAATAAAAAAAAAAAAGATACGGGACATTAATGTGTTAAAAGCAAAACCTCAGTGATGTCATTACCAGCATTGACGAGGCTCTGCTACACAGGACAGGCAAGAAATCGAGTGCCGTGTTTCGTGACAATATAGAGGTGTATTAAACTAGTTAAACATCTTTAATATCTATTGCACATTTTGCAATATTTGTGTATGGCGTTAGACAACGTCATTAGAATTTATATTTGATGTTGAAATCGAGTTAAAAACATACATACATACATAGTGATTTAGTAAGCGTAGCTGAGATATGGCGTAAGGCCAAATGTCCCGAGAACAAAGTGAGCAATGAATTCACTACCACTCTACTCACTCAATGGATCAAGAAAGACAAATCTTGCTAAGTATTACACCACGTTGCATGCCCTACCGCATATATATTTGTGTATTTAGGCAGCAATCCTTCTTTCATGCACATTTCATTAAAAACGACAGACAAGGTGCTTTTATTTATTTTTTTTATAAAATTTCTCATGCGATTTAATAATTTTGTTATTTTCGGATGATAAATTATATAAATATTGTCCGAATGTTCTTTTTATGAGAGCGCTTTCGGCTATACATTTAGCTATTTTCAAGGATTATATTTTAACTGATAAAATTAGAAATAGTTTCTTGTATGTATGTTTAATAAAATGTTTTCATTTTCTGGTTTCAAAACACGGTCAAGATACTATGTCCATGTTCAAAGTTAATATTATTAAGTGTTGGTTTGTTTGTTTTTATTAATAAGGCTTCCATTCTGAAAAGAAAAAATAATTAGATCGCACGAGAAATTGTATAAAAAAACTAAATAAAACCACCTTGTCTGTTGTTTTTAATGAAATATATATGTGTGTGTGCGTGCGTGCGTTCGCGTGTGTGTGTGTGTGTAAAAATTGTAAATGGCTAAAGAAATAACCAAAAGTGCTGTAGACAATGAAAATGATGTACAATTTTTCAGTAAAAGAATCGTACAAGTCAAACAAACTTATTGTTGGTTAAGAGGGAAAGAGAAAAAAATTTCCCCTCTCATTTCTTCATCTTACGTACCACCGTAGAAAATGGACGAATTTAAAAGTGTAATGCTAGTGTTGATGAAACGGCCACAGGAACAACAACTACAGTTGGAACAGAAATATCAAGAAAGACAAGAGAAATTCCAACGAGAACAAGCATATTACCAGAAGAAATTTAGGAATTGCACCTAGAAATTCAGGTTAGACAACAGAAACTGGAATAAATGCTCCTTCAAACACAGAATGTGCAAAGGCACTTGCATAATATATCTATCAAAAGCCAAATTGAGGACAGCGAAAACGCGTTCTCTCAAAATGCTATATGGAGTGCTATTGAAAACTTCACGTTTGCACCCGAAGAAGAAATAACATTCGATTCGTATTCAATGCATGGACCAATGGGCAAGATAGATTCTGACGAGAAAGATAGCCTAGTCCGACAATGAGTCAATTTCGCTAACCACAGACCCAACAACTAATAGGAAACATATACTTTGCAAATTATGAGGTTGCATAAAATTTTATCAATTTTATAGTGTTCTGCCTTTTCTGATCTTGCGTATGTTCACAGAGCACGAAACCCTGGAATATAATGCGATTATTTGCTCCGAGATCTAAAATTCTGTCGAGGATCAAATATATGCTTCCTTAACTGAATTCACTCTGTAGTCGTATAATACTTTTACAACTCAATGGATTTCTGCTTGATTGATCGTTAAGAAAAATATATAAATTGATATTCTTCAGGTGTTGTTGTCGTACTCACCACGCTTGGCTAATTAAGAGTTGATGAGGCTACTTAATCCATAGCTGGAGGTTTTGAATGCAGAGTTGCCCTTCTCCTACCCAGCTAACTCTATAAGGACTTGGTATTTGCACATAGCTGGGAGGGGGAGAAGAGTACAATCCTTAGCTTTCGCAAGGGTATTTTCACGTAAGTGAATGTAATGAAATCGACTGGAATAATAAAAATGTGGCACATGGGAACATCAACAATCCCTCTTGTAGTTGGAGCCCTTGGACTGGTTGGAAAAGATTCCAGTAGGCTGATTGAAGGGATCCCTGGAAGTCCATGCCTCAAAGAGATACAAAAAATTGTTCTGACAAGTACAGGCCACACTTTACGAAGGGCTTTATCTATGTAATTATTTTTTTCTTTTTTGCAGTGGAAAGAGTCATGATGCCATTTCTAACCTTAGGTCACTGGGCGGGACCCGGAAAGAAATGTGTAAACGCCAGATATCAAAGGAAATAATAATAATAATAATAATAATAATAACAATTCAGGATGAGTGAGATATATGGCTCGCCAAAACACTGTATCATTGTATCATTTAGCAAATTTTATCTTTTTAGTCTCTACCTATCTCTATCTCTCAACTCCTGTTCCGCCATCACAAACTCCTTCTGTAGGTTACTCGCTTTTACTCTTCGCTAATCTCAATGTTGCCCTGTGAGTATCATATTCTCCAAGAACCCTATCCTCATAATTTGTCCCAGATGCTATTATGTATCCTTTTTGTTTCCATATTCCTTTAAAATATCTCGTTTATTCCGTTTACCCCGTCTAGCATCCTTCTATAGAACCACATTTAATATTTCCTCTCAATCTGCGAGGAAATTATCCAGCATTCACTGCTCTATAAGAGGATTGATATTATAGACCAGTTCAACATTATTTTCTCAGTTTTAAATAACATTTTCTTTTTCTTAATACTTTTGGTAGACACCGCCCCTCTTCTTGGAATTTCAGTGTCAGGTTTTCGATTGTTTATTAAAATAATTCATTGACATTTACATTTCTGTACTAATTTTGATCTCCCGAATTTGTAACGAGCTCCTTATGGTGTTCCTCTGATTGATGATAATCCATTCTGTTTTCCTTAATTGATAATATAATACTCATGTAATTAGTATGGTAACTGTCTGAATAATTGCATATTACCATAAACCAGTGATTTTTCAACCGGTGTGCCGCGACATACTGGTATGCCATGAGAGGATCTTTGCTGTGCTTTTTTAAAGGTCATTAATTAAATTATTTTTTAAAGATATCAATTGTACGTGTCAAAAGTAAAACCTTTTGAATTGATTATACGAGTATATTATTGTTATAATTAATAAACGTATACATAAACTATAAAATAATATAAAAAGCCGGCTTTTTTTTTCAATAAACAATATTAACAACAAAGATCGATCACAGCTACAATCAAAACTCTACAAGAATATGAATGTTCAAAATACAACATGGTAAAGAAGACATTCTAAAAAGTAATGCCAATCTCAGACATCTCATTAAATATCTATTTTATATATTTATTTTTCTAATCATTTCCTCCCCAAAAGTTTATTTTTTTATTATTATTTTTGTTATTTTATTATATTATTATTAAACTGACTAAAGATGGACAGGATTCAAGAAGATAGAAGATGGCAGTTGACGTTGTATTTAAATTTTAGAAGATTGTATTTATCAGGGAAGCAAGTAAAAAGAAGGAAGTTCCACAGGCAGGAAGTGTGAGAAAAAAGACAGTTCGAGCAGAAATGTCAATTGCATTTAGCCATGTCATCATTAAAAAGGTGGGACCTAGATGCCAATCTAGTAGCAAGTTTAAATTCATGTAGCCGGGGCAACAAGGAAAAAATCTCGTCAGAACAGTTGCCATGAAAAGACAAAGGGAAGCCACGTCACGTGGGTGAGAAAGTCCAGTTGCCAAGTCCAGATGTCCAAGACCTGAAGTCCAGTTGCTAAATTCGGTTACATTACAGATACGTTGGATTTTTTTAAAGAAACTCGAGATTAAATAGCAGGAGCACCAGACCAGATAGGATAGCAGTATCCAATGCACAGACGAATAGTAGATTGGCAAATGTGTATCATGTACGCTTACGAGAAAAATTTTCTTGGACAAGACAGAGACCCAAATTTCCTAGCAGCACATGCAGCTATTGATTCCATGTAGTCACTCCCCTTTAAGTGAGTTGAAAACGTGAGGCGCTGTGTTTTTCCCCAGGAATCTCTGTCAGCCATGCTGATGGCAGGTAGAAATGTTTCTGTATGGTGGTTAAATGAGAGCAGTTTTGTTTTGGAGGCGTTAAAATTTATAAGCCATTTTCTGCCCTAGTTAATCATTGACTGCTGGTCCTTTTCAAGAGCATCAGCCAGATAACCGACAGGCAAGTTAGCACTTCGAACTGGAGTAATGGTTAGAAAGTTCGTTTCGACTGAGTAGTAGGTTTGATCCATACTAAGTGCTCAATACATTCGGCATTATTGTACATTATAAGCTTCGTTTCATAAATCCTTATATAAAGAGAGAAATAAATAAATAGGTTTTTTTCTTAAGAATTTGAATTATATTTTTATTACAAAGTATAATACATTGTTTTATTTGTCTTAGTAAATGAATCATAAAAAGGATACTTTTTAACTTTTATAATTTAATGAGCTGCACAAGTTTAACACTAGTGTGTAAGGAGACAAAAAATGGCCGAAAACCATTGGCATCAATAATGGAACATCTCATTATCTAATATAGAGGAGTTCAGGATGATGTCCGGGGCATAAATCAAATCGCAATATACCGTAAATTATAGAATAGATAACAAGTATCCATCTATGCTCTAAGATGTTTATCTTTTAAATCATGAAGATTAAAACCGTATAATGAAACCTCGAAGATTGCTGTTTCTTTGGTATAATCATTGAGCTACATGTCTAATATCTATTAACCCAGAAGTCATAATTGCTTTACAGACGGAAAAATTAAAAACAAAAACGTCCCTGACATTTTTCACGTCGTCTCTACCAGTTAATGTTTGTGTCAGTGAAGATGTGTGTGCTATTTCATTTCTGGTATAATACATTTTGAAGAGCTTTAAGTACACGTGTGTCTACGTCACACGATTTCAAAGTTTTCGTTGAGAGGACTTTTATTTATTATTTACATTTCTAATGTATTTGTGGAGAATATTGAAATAATCCCGAACTTATACTGGTTTTCAAGCCTCCTGAATACGAATAGAAAATGAATTCAGTATTTATACAAAAATAGAAAAGGGTGTAAAACAAAGATGTGTCTTTTTAACGGAGTTATTCAACCTACATAGTGATTCTGAGAGAATTAGAAGTCCGACCAGGATTCGTGGTTGGCGGCCACAATCTTAATAAACAGAAGATATGCAGATGACACTGTATTGATAGCAGACACATTGCAAGAACGCCTACAAAAGACACTGAAGGAAAGTGAGTAGAAGGGTCTAAACGTTACTTGTAAGAAGATAGAATATATGGTTTCAGGAAGACGTACAACCCAACATGTAAATTACAAATGGGAAATACCAAAATCAAAAAAGTACAACAATTTATGCATCTAAGATGTGTCGTAACAGAGTACGAAAGCTGAAGGTAATGTGAGATTGCGAAAATTGCTTTTCAAAAGCTAAGCAAAGTATTAAGAAGCAGACAGATTTCCTTAGAAAGGGGGTACTTGACTATATTGGGATATTTGTTCTTGAGTCAACAGAAATGTTTCTACAAAGGATGATGAGAATACCATGGACTGAACATGCGAGCAACTATGAAGATTTACATAAACCAAAAGATTCTGTCTATATTTCTGAGATGAGGTATTATGTACACTATTTACACAATTCGGACTATTGTCCTCATCTTTGTTCCCATCTTTATCACAACGTTTCGCCGATGTACGCTCCGGCCTTCTTCAGGTGTTTGGAATGTCGAACTGAACCCTTTATTTCGGTCGCTGATGTAGACTGTTCTAGTTCCACTTGCCATGTCTAATAGATATCAGTTATCTCCAGTTAATTCGCCTTTCCAATTTCTCCACTGCCTTAACTAGGTATTGAACGCCCAAATCTTTGGGTCCTGTCACTGGATCTAACCAACGCCTTTATCCACTCTGCGATGTGTCCTTAAGGTCACATTTGACATGGCACGTGGAACTAGAACGATCTACCCCAGCGAGCAAAATAAAGGATTCAATTCGACATTCCAAGAAACTGAAGAAGGCCGGAGCGTACATTGGCCGAAACGTTGTGATAAAAATCGCAACAAAGATGAGGACAATATTCCAAATAATGTAAATAGTAAACCAAAAGGACACCCCGTAAAAAATCCCAGTAGAACCCGCATAAACGTGTTCTGGCCTGTCTACCTCCTCGGACGAAACTCTGTCCTCTGTCACAGCCTCGTCCAGGTTACTCTCTTCTCAAGGCTGAGAGTTCTACAGGAGCTGAGAACAGCCTCAGTAGAACAGTCAGTCAGTGTTATATTTAACATCCCCACCCACGAGGGATGTAAGTGGCACAAGTCCGAGTTTACCGTGGCTTCTCCGAGTCCGTAGGCTCGGCCAAAAATATTCCCTTAGAACCCGCATAAACGGGTTCAGTTTCTGTCTACCTCCCCGGACGGACGAAACTTTGCCCTTCGGCAAAGCTTCGTCCGGGTTCCTCTCTGCCGAGGCAGAGAGTTTGACAGTTGAACAGTCTATCATTGTTCTCTCGAGGCTTACTTTCCTACTACCTTATAGTAAGTGGAAGAGTCTACAATAGCCTCATTAGGAGGAGCCCACCACAACAGAAAAACAACGTATAACCTATCTAACGAGATTGTCTAAATGCATGGTAGGACAGGGTTTAGGAGACAGCACAAAAATACATATGAAGCACACAGGAAATTGTGGAGGGACATGATCGCAAATATCTTGAATAGGCGTGCCATATCGAAGAATATATTCAATATTCATATCTATGTGAATAAAATGTTATAATTTTGAAAGGTTATCTTTCCGCATTGTCTTTCTTACTTTTTCTCTTTACATAAACAGTTTTGTTGATTCAACCATTATTTCTTTCTCTTAAACTTTGTTCATACATCTTTTTCTAATGCTCCTTCTTAATAAACCTCCGTTCCTCATTCTCCTTTCCTGATTGTTCTTTTTCTCCTTTTCTTGAGCCTTCTTTTCCAATGATTTATTCATCGCTTTTTTCTTTCTTCCTCATTATGTCACCTTTTCTCTATCTACGTATCTCCCTTCCTTTTCTCCTCATGTTTTTTTCTTTTTTTACTTAGGCCGGGTTACGGCAATATCACGTCGAAACAATGTTTCTCGTATGATCACGTCGAACCTGGTAAGTACCTAAATGGTTGACCGCTTGAGAAGACATGGTGCTGTAAGCTTGGATGTGATGCTGGTGTAACGGATAATGACTCGGAACTGGAAAACGGACAGCCGAGATCAAATTCACTTACGCTCAAATAACATTGGAAAAGGTATCAATCTACTTTCCCCCCCAACAGTTGTGGATTAAAAAGTAGAACATGTACGAGTAATTCCTTCATATCTCCAAAAATATTCATACAATATAAAAATTAGCCCTTCATCTTTTTGTTTATTTTTTCTCATCTTCCTCCTTTTTTTCTTAGATTTTTTTTCGGTTGTTGCCATTCCCATTGACATCGTGGGTACTTTTACGAACGAAAGAAAGAAAGATAAAAAAAATGAAAGAAAGAAAGAATGAACAAAAAAAAGAATGAACGAATGAAAAATTAAATTATTTAGGAAGAAAGGATAATAAAAATTATTGAGAAAGAAAGAAAGAAAAACAAAAGAGGTCAACATTAAATCATTGAGAACGAAAAACGGGAAAAATAAATTATTGAAAAAGAAAGGAAGAAAAAATTAAATTATTCAGGGAGCAAGAAAGAATGAAAAAAGAAAGAGAAAATTAAGTTATTTAGAAATAAATTAAAAAATGAGTGAGTTAGAAAATATAAAATAATATGAAAAAATAAATATTAAATTAGTGAGAAGTCACCGGGCATTTTCCCTGCGTCTTTAACGATGGACCGCATGTACGCGTTCCACTTGATGGAACTAGCCATTTTTCCCGCACCAAGGTGTTAAAGCTACATCTGATGTGATATCGGCTGCCAGTCATCACCAATTTTACAGGTACACTCATATATCGTCGTATCATCTGCATAGCTACGCACAAATTATCTGAGCATAGATATTTACAACTGATCTGACCATAGATATCCACAAATGATCTGAGCATAGATATTCAGAAATGGTCTGAGAATATATATTTACAACTGATCTGAGCATAGATATTCACAACTGATCTGAGCATAGATATTTACAAATGATCTGACCATAGATATTCAGTGGGTATCAAACTTGACTCGCTAGATCAATTACCACTTAATAGTAAGTTCGATTCTCACTAGGTGTCCCATACTTGTGCCGCATCAAAGCTACGCTGATATAATCATTCAGGTTTTTCTTCTTGTGTAATTATTAGCAAGTTTTTCTCGCTTCATCAATTCCGACTGTATAGTGAGTTCAATCCTCATCTGGTGCCATATACTTTCCGCCTTGAGTCACATCTAAGCCATGCTTAAGGAAGTACCATTCGCATCGTGATCTCTCATACTTTTTTTATTTTTCCTCTTCCCTCCCCATTTTCTCTTCTTTCTCTCCTTTCTTCTTTTTTCTCCTCTGTTAGATGTCTTTTTATCCACCTCCACTTCTTTTTTCTCTTCTTCAACCCATTTTACTCCTCCTACTTCTTATTCTGCCTCTTTCTCATCTTCCTCATTCTCCTCCATTTTTTCGATATTTTGTCACGTTATTGTCCTTCTTATGCTTTTCCTGATCCCTCTTTCTGTCTTACACTTTATGGTCATTTTTCTCCTCGTTTTCTTTCTTCATCTTCTTTTTTTTCTCCTTTTTTTACTCATCTTTTTTAAGTTTCCTTTTCCCTACCTTTTCTCCTCCTTTTCCTTCTTATGCCACCGTTCGCCCTCTTCCTGATTTTTCTTTTTCTCATTTTCATATATTTTTTTCTGCATCATTTTTTTACATCGTTGCCATTCCTATAGTCATCACCTTCCATCGTTCCCTTTTTCTTCATTTTCCTTCTCTTATATATTTCGGTTTTCCTCGTTTTCAATTCATTATCATCATCGTCCGGATCAATTCACTTCAGCTGCAGAGACTTCATACCTTTCTTTTGTCATTGTTTTTGAAATGGTGTTCATATCCTTCCTCTACTTCGTTCTGTTTTTCTGTCATTATTTCAATCCCCTTTTTCATTTAATTTCTTTCTTTCTTTCTTTCTTTCTTTCTTTCAAACTCAATTTCCCTTCTTTTCATTTACTATTATAATCATTTTCTTTCTTTTTTTGATTTTATTCTCATTAATTTTAACTTTTCTTTCTTTTTCAAAAGTGTAATTTTTTTCTTCTTTATTTTTAATGACTTCATTTTTCACATTTTCTTTCTTTCTTTCTTTCTTTTACAATACAGATACTTTCCTTTATTATATTTTAATTTCTTCTCTTTCTTTATTTCTTTTATTCTTTCTTTTAATTTCATTCTTTCTTTCTTTCTTTTACAATAAAGATACTTTCCTTTACTATAATTTTAGTTTTTCTCTTTCTTTGTTCCTTTCGATAATGTCTCTACTACTCACTCATTTTTGTTTGTTTTCTCAAAAATTTAATTTTCTTTTGTCCTTTTTTCCTTTCTTTTACAATATTTTTCTTTTTCTTAGTTTCTTTCATTTTTCTTTCTCTCTTTTTTCTTTTTTCATTCATTCATTCATTCTTTATTTCTTTCTTTCTTTCTTTGTGGTAAATAAAACTTCATATTTTTTTTACAATGGCATATTTGCCGGTATGAGCTTAGATTAATATTCTCTAAGCAAGCACATGCAGCGTTAATGTCTCGACAGTTTAAAAATAACCATAACTGCAAAATAAAGCTGTCATTTTTTGACAGTTCGGCTATACAGTTTATTAGTCCAGGAGATAAGGGTGGGAGGTATTTATGCATGAATAAATCATACAAATATCCATATATGTAAAATATGGCGTCTACCCATATATAGATTTTTTTAGGGGAGGGTAAACCTTTAACAATTTCACAGATACTACACTACAAAGTATCATGGTATTTTGCTCCGTTAACTGGGATCATGTCTTTTGTGTAGTATCTGTTATTTATAAAGAAAAAATAACGAAAGAAAGAAAGATCGAAAGATAAAAAATGAAAGAAAGAAAGAATGAATAAAAGAAAGAATAGACGAATGAAAGAATTAAATTATTTAGGAAGAAAGAATGATAACGAATATTGAGAAAGAAAGAAAGAAAAACGAAAGAGGTCAAAATTAAATCATTGAGAGCTAAAAAGCGGGAAAAATAAATTATTGAAAAAGAAGGGAAGAAAGATAAAAATAAATTATTCAGGGAGCAAGAAAGAATGTAAAAAGAAAGAGAAAATTAAGTTATTTAGAAAGAAATAAAGAATGAGTGAGTTATATAAATATAAAATAATATGAATCGGTGTTGACATCGGTGTATATTCTGATATTTACACACGCTCTATCCCTGATATTGTGCTATTATACCCATAAATATTGCATATCTTTTCCATTCATGTCTTCTGCTATCATCTCTTTAATTTTATTTTTGTGTGTACAGGAAAAGAAATATACTCTATGTTCATGAACAATTATTTAAATTTAGTGAATACATCCATTTTAAAGTTAACCTGTAATAAATTTTAAGAATCGGACTAAACGATAAAATGTGATAGTAGGGTTGAGTTTAAGTCCCCCCCTCAAAAAACACAAATAAAATACAAACGGCAAATATTTAAACGATACAATACTTAGGGAAGGGATTAAACTTAGGAATATTATGATTACCTCCTCGGTTATCCATTGAAACTGCTATCCACCAAAAGAAAAGAAGCCAGTCCCCACCGCGGGTCATTTAAAAGATAGTACGCGCAGCGGATTGGTTGTACAAACATCCAATCGGATGTGCGGAATACGTATTCTTTCTTCGTCTAATTCTTTAAAAAGGCCAGTGTAGTTGTTAGCGTTTCACTGTGAGGGGGAATCAGGGATTGAACTCCCCTGATTGGGTCGATTTGGTGATGGTGAGTATGATGTTGAAAGATCCGAAACTCCCTGAAGAACCAAGTCAAAAACATCACTGACGACACCCTCGGGTGCCTACTTAAAAGCGTATTTTTAAATTATTCTTAATTCGATTTTTGCAGAGCCTGTGACCTTGAGAATATGCCTGCAATAGTCCATAAGAAATGTAAACATAAACTGGCTCCTGTTTTCTATAAACTGTACAAGTGCCATGCTTCTCCTTGCTTTACTCGTTGCTAGAAATCCTCTTTCGTAGTTCCAGTCGGGCTATTCGTCTACCTCTAAAAAGAATAAAATTAATTTATAATTTAAGATAATAACCGATGTAGGCAAGAAAACTATATAAATGATCATATATTAAAAAAACGTGAATGCATGCATGTATACATGTTAGGTATACATATCATATATATATATATATATATATATATATATATATATATATATATATATATATATATATGATATTTTTTTTGTCATCCACAAACAGCTCATCAGTGTGGCTAGACGTCCGGTTGTCTCTAGCTAGGATCGGAACCCGACTGAATTTGCGTCAGTCGGAATTTCTCCCACTTAGCCGTCGGCGCACGGTAGGGATGAAGGTGAATTTTAGCGTGTTTATTTTTAGATTTAGATAAACACACAGTGACTGACAGTGACTCAATTCTGCTGAAGAGTCGTGCAATATTAGCTTAAACAGACACTGTTTACAAACTCACACCTCAAACCAAAGAGCTCAACCGAAATTAATTTTTCAGGAGCCAATATTTTTGTCATCCACAGACAGACTGTTTCGCTGTTTCACAGCTCATCGGTGTGGCTAGACGTCCGGTTGCCTCTAGCTAGGATCGAAACCCGACTGAATTTGCGTCAGTCGGAACTTATATATCTGATATATATATATATATATATATATATATATATATATATATATATATATATATATATATATATCTGATATATATATGTATCTGATATATATATATATATATATATATATATATATATATATATATATCTGATATATATATGTATCTGATATATATATATATATATATATATATATATATATATATATATATATATATATATATATATGATGGACTCTCCCGTCGGTTTCAACGTATGAGGTTCCGACAACTGTGCTTATTTAACCCCGTGTGTAAGTTCGCAAGTGACATTTCAGTCCTGCTAGTGATTTGCAAAGAAGTCCACAGATTGTGCAAGAGTGTGGATTGTTGGAGTGTATGGCCGGGACAGCAGCAGATATTTTAATCCTTCCCCTAGTTTGACGAAGCTTGGTGATGTTTGATGCTGCATTGTTCTTGTTGCCATTGTAGCAAATAGTCCTCCACTCATTGCGATCAATTGCTATGTCCTCAAACGTAGCATGGTCCATATTCGCAGCTGAGAGGTTACTTTTCAGTTTGTCCCTGTATCTAAGCAATGGTCGGCCCACGCTTCGATGACGACTGTCAAGTTGACTATACATGAGCATTTTTGGTATTCTGTATATATATATATATATATATATATATATATATATATATATATATATATATATATATATATATATATATATGCATTTAGCAGATGCCAGAACACGTTGAAAAATGCAACCCTAACCTCCCTAAATTTAACCGCTTTTTCGAACGTAACTCATAATTGATGCAACAATAGTTAATAAAAATGAACACGCTACCGCCCCTGTCTGAATGATTGGATTTCTCTGTATCCTTGGAAACAGGAAATTATGAATTTATATGTGCGTTTAAAACTCAGTAAATTTAAAAATAAGTTATTGCGATATTCGGTTGACGATGAAACGGAACTAATGCTTTTAATTTAATTATATAATTAAATTTAAAGATTTTAGCTTATATTTTTGAAACATGGTTATTACTGTGTAGCGAAAAAAATATTTTAAATCAGTTAACTTATAATATTTATGCTCTGTAAATTTATGTTGAGCACTGTTTTGTAAAAAAAAAAAAAAAGAATATCAATAAGAACACGGGATTATATTTCTTATGTATATATATATATATGCATGTATGTAATGCTATGTCAGAAGTCAATAATGCCTGTCGAGTGGTCGAAAATAAAACATTTTTTATAGATATTTGTTTTATGCATCTATTAAATGAAATAAAAAAAAACGAATCTGAAAGATAGTCTAAAACAAACCAACAAGAAATAATGCCTTTTGGTAAATACCATTTTTTATGGCCCACATGGAGAAATTGTATCAAACAGGGCGGTGACATGCCATCAAGCAGGAAGTAATTCTCTGAAATAACACTGTCTAAACTAGAAAACTGTTTTGCTTTCGTTTTTTTTGTTATTTAATTCTGTGTCTGTATTCACTAGTCTGAAAGAATTCTCTCCTTCGTGACTCAAAGTCGATCGACAAAGGATGTATCTATAATTAGCATCGTGGGTGATAGAAAATAGCTTTCAGTATCGACGTGACTGTGAGCGAGCGCAAATATCTGAACACACACACACACACACACACACATACATATATATATATATATATATATATATATATATATATATATATATATATATATATATATACAGGGTGACCCCAAAAAATGGTAACTTTTTAACAATCCAATAAAACCAAGAGTGATGGAAGAAAAATATTTAATTCATAGTAATTGAAACCTTAAAACATGCCATTTAAGAAACAATGATGGAATTTTCATTTTTTGAAAATTACGTCCTGTAGATGGCGTCCTCCTGCTATTGAGATTCCTCATTGACTGCTGCAACATCTCAGCTGGGATACTGTGGATTTCATTCTCGTTACTAAAATGGTGAAATGTTTACTTCCTCAAGGTCACTGTCTCGAAGTGTTGCAACTTGCTCATGTCTGGCAATACGCACTTCAAAAATTCCCGTTTTTTTGGGTCACCCTATATATATATATATATATATATATATATATATATATATATATATATATATATATATATGAAGAAATATAGTCTTAAGATGTGCTATATTTATGGGATAAAGTGCTCAATATCAGAGATAGAGCGAGTGCAAATATAAAAGTGAAAATAGACGCAATCGTCAGGCTTGACGATTGAAGTCTAGCATGAAACAGACTGTCGCCTCTAAGTGTTGACTTCTATGTTCACTTTTATATATATATATATATATATATATATATATATATATATACACACATATACAGGTTGTCCATAACGTTCGTGTGCGCTTTAAAAAAATTATAATTTTGTTTGTATTTGCGATAGAAATAATTTGTAAAAAGGATTAGAAAGAAGTAAATCTATATTTTTTAATGTTTTATTGAAATTTTATTTAAGTTTCTACATGTCCTCCATCATTAGAAATACAAAGGGCAATACGATTTTGCAGTTCAAGGAAAACATTTGCCAACTGATTTACAGTAATGCCTGAAATCACATTGGTTATTTTAGCTATACTTAAAACTAGGTACATTAAACTTTATAACATTTTTTTACAGATTATTTCTATCGCAAATACAAATAAAGTTATACATTTTTTAAAATGAACACGAACTTCATGGACACACTCTATCTCTCTCTCTCTCTCTCTCTCTCTCTCTCTCCATATATATATATATATATATATATATATATATATATATATATATATATATATATATATGAATCTTTCAAGAATAGATCATCGATAGACTTACAGAGTAAATAAGTACATAAGTAATGGTTTGGGGATATTTAGCGATACATGTAACAAGGGTGGTTTCTATTATCTAAAAGATTATTCGATTGATGATGAAGGCTGATGTAAATAAATAAATTACGTGGCTATGGTGATGCTTGTATACAAAAAGTGGTACGGATTTAACGAGGTGGTATCGCTCTCCCTAATTCTTTTCATCATGTATATGGCAAAAATTATCTAATGCTTTCCATCGGATGTTATAAGCAGAGAAGAAGTGGTGGAGTGATCAGCCCCGTAGCCCGTTAGAGATATTGCATATATTGCGTATTGTTAATATCACGGGCAAGATAACCTGACGAGGTCGATCCCTCTTCAGTCTCATTTTGAATTCAGTCTCATTTTGAATTTAGTCTTCTTCTTATCATAGACTGTGATTCAAGGCAAGAGCGTCGAGTCTAGCCTGATATTTAACCCATAGCTGGTGAAAGATGATTATTTTATTTTCCATGAAGATCAACGTTAAGCGAACGAAATAGAATCAACCAAAATTTGATCAAATCTCGCCGATTTCAATATCAGCCGATAAAATACAGATTTTCCTGACATTAGTAAATAAAGGCACTACATTGGTACGCATCCCAGAAGCGCAATTAGCTTAGGGATCAAATCATCTTCGCTATGTACTTTGTGAAATCTTTTAAATACCGAACAATAAACATTCAACAATGGATTCTAATGTATAATGAAATTAAAAGAAGAAGAAGAAGGAGGAGGAGGAGGAGAAGGAGGAGGAGGAGAAGAAGATGACGAATAAGAAGGAGGAAGATAAGAAGATAACGAAGAAGGAGGAGGAGAAGTTGACGAATAACAAGGAGGAAGATAAGAAGATAACGAAGAAGGAGGAGGAGAAGATGACGAAGAAGGAGGAGAAGAAGATGTCGAAGAAGGAGAAAGAGGAGGAGAAGAAGATGACGAAGGAGGAGAAGAAGATGACGAAGAAGTAGGAGGAGGAGGAGGAGAATATGGCGAAGACGAAGGAGGAGGAGAAAATGACGAAGAAGGAGGAGGAGGAGAAGAAGAAGAAGATGACGGAGAAGAAGGAGAAGAAGAAGATGACGATGATGGAGGAGGAGGAGGAGGAGGAGGAGGAGGAGAAGGGTGATTTATGTCATGCTCCATCAGCACGTACACGATCATTACCCTTCACAGATTCCGTTTCATTATTTTCTGTGAAATTCCGAGTACATTCATAGAGATTGCTACAACGCTAACATTCACGGCCCACAGAATCCGCAGCTCTTTGTGATATTCACTATGCAGAGTCAGAATATCGAAATCCACTGTCAGGATTATTATTATTATTATTATTATTATTTATAACTTCCAGGTCCAGTTTATTAGCCTGGAGTGGGTGATCGGTTTCAATGACAAAGTCCCGAGGACAGATTCTCGTCTCTTCATATACCAGTTTTCTCTGGGGTAAATATATATTTGCTTGCACTGTTCTAAGGAATCATTTTGTCTACCCAATCATACTTATGTCCGTGTTCTTTCTTGGATAATTTGTCATATTGCTCATAATGGAGTTCAGTGTCACCTCTTTCTACTTTGTCTTCTTCATATTTTTCCTGCCTATTATATATTTACTTCTTATAGAAATTGTTTTGGGTCGCTGTTAACAGTGATTCAGTTTCATTCTTCAGGTTTCATTTACCTGGCCTTGAGGATATCGATGTTGTTATGGGTCCTTACCTATAACTACAGACAGAACACTTCTTAACACTATGCATACTACGCCACTCAAGAGAGAGAGACGAATCTAGTCAAGCCAATAGTAGTTCACTCCAAACCAGACTGACAGTTATACTAACACCTTCCACAACTTGTATTATTATCCGTGTAATATATCTTCGTTATTTCTACTCTTGTGTTCGTGTTGTTCTTCCTTGGTCCTAACCTGGACCGACCATAGCACACACACACACACACACACACACACACACACACACACATATATATATATATATATATATATATATATATATATATATATATATATATATATGAATTAATATTTTTTCTTCCTATTATATATTTGGTTCGTATAGGAATTGTTTTGGGTCGCTGTTAAGAGTGATTCAGTTTCATTCTTTATTTTCCTTTACCTGGCCTTGAGGATATCGATTTATACGCCATTTTTATGATTAGTCTATTTCAAGTGTCAATGCATTCATCTATTTACCCACATTTGAATTCCCATTTTTTTGTTGTATGTATATCTGTACACATTAATTTTAATGCAGCGTTCATCTATTAAAACGTGTGTTTCCTTGCGTGTTCTGTCCAAATTTAAGGTACAAATATGTCGGAGAATTGCCCGAATGTAATGTAAAACAAGCAGTGAAGCTGGTCGAATTTAATGTACAAACATGATAGGGTCTGTCCGAATATAAGGTACAAAAATGTAGGCGTGTTGTCCGTAAATTAAGGTGTAAATATTCAGCGTTTTTTTTTTAAGCATATCACCCCAAGCATGGTGGGAGTGCCACTAGAACGCAAGGGGTTACAGAGAACGAGAGCAAGAGTAAAGAGGGGTGTTTGAGGAAAGGATAAAGAGAAGGACGGAGATCAAGATCAAGGCATCACAAATGTCGATTGACATTACATTGGAATATGTGAAGATTATAGCTATCAGGGAAGCAAGTAAGAGGAAGCGAGTCCTACTGTCGGGAGGTGCGAGATGAGAAGCCATTCAAGACGAAGAGACGGCTACATTTAACCGCTTCGACAGTGAAACGGTGGGACCGATGTGCCAAACTAGGAGCACGCTTAAATTCATGCAGTTTGGGAACTATCTCATCCTTTCGATTGATTGTCTGTTGATAACAATTCTGGAATGTAAGGTCGTAGCTCGTCAGAGCAGTTGCCATGAAAATACAGAGGGACTGTAGACGAGATGCCAGATCAAAACCTATCCCATTGCATATCCGTCTACGGATGTTGCTTTTCTGTGAAACAAGTTACAACCCGAGAAGTAAGATACAATCAGATAGTAGGCCATGTGTATTCTTCAAGTTCCTTGAATCTATATCTGTGCAGTTATTTAAGCGTGACTTGTCTCTTAGTTTCGATTGATTGTCTCTTGATAACAATTCTGGAATCTAAGATCGTATACACCTCGTCATCTGTTTACTTGATATTTGATCCCCGGTTTCTGCATTGCCCTTTTGTCACATCAGGAAACGTCTTGATTTTGCCATAATTGAAACTACCGAGGTATTTAAACCTTGAATTAAACTTCCACTGCCAAATTTGATTACTAATTTTTTGTTCACAATTTACATTATTCGGACTATTGTCCTCATCTTTGTCGCCATATTCATTACAACGTTTCGGTCGTTGTACGCTCCGGCCTTCTTCAGGTGGTGGGAATGTCGAACTGAACCCTTTATTTCGCTCACTGGGGTAGACTGTTCTAGTTCCACGTGCCATGTTTTAATGGATGTCAGTTATCTCCTGTTAATTCCCCTCTCCGAGTTCTCCACTGCCTTAACCAGGTATTGAACTCACACTCTTTGGGTCCTGTCACTGGATCTAACCAAAGCCTTTACCTACTCTGCCATACGTCCTTGACGACATCTTTGTTATGAATTTCTGGGTAATATAAACCTAATCTCTTCAGCAAACATTTTCACCAGTGTTCATATTGCAATTTTTGCTGTTATCATCATGTTTTTACCAGAGCTCATATTGCAATTTTTGTTGTTATTATAAATATTTCGACAAAGATGAGGACAATAGTCCGAATAATGTAGATAGTATCAATAATACCTCATCTCACAAACATAGTCAGATAATATTTTCTTTTTCATTCTAGGTATTATTTGGTCATTTTCCTCCATTTTTTTCTTTTAGAAAGCATCGACTTGCAAAATATACAGACACATTTCTTTTCCGTATCTGTCTATATTTCTGAGATGAGGTATTAAACATATTATTTAGATTATTCTGACTATTGTCCTCATCTTTGTCGCCATATTTATTACAACGTTTCGGCCGTTGTACGCTCCGGCCTTCTTCAGGGAGTTGGAATGTCGAACTGAACCCTTTATTTCGCTCAAGGACACATGGCAGAGTGGATAAAGGTGTCAGTTCGATCGGATCCAAAGATCGTGAGTTCAATAACCGGTTAAGGCAGTGGAGAACTTTCAGAGGGGAATTAACAGGAGATAACTGATAACTGACAACCATTAAACATGGCACGTGGAACTAGAACAGTCGAGCCCAGTGAGCGAAATAATGGGTTCAGATCTACATTCCAAGTACCTGTAGAATGCCGGAGCGTACAACGGGCGAAACGTTGTAATAAATATGGCGACAAAGATCAGGACAATAGTCCGAATAGTGTAAATAATGTCCATTTCTTTTCCGTAGAGTTCTTAATGGTTTTCGTGTCAAGAAGTGAAATAATGTTTTAATTTTTGTAATTATGATCAAGTCTTATGCATCAGAACCATAATCCTTTTTCTAAATATTGTCTGAAGAGTCTCAGTGTGCATGAGTTCGCAAACTGTATGTGGCATAAATGTGTAGATCTTCAACTTATATAATATGGTTTACGTTTCCTGTGTTTTCGTGAATCTGTTTCATCCGTTACACTCTTTTCAATATATTGACCTCAGTGGAGATCATAAAGTACACTAGCCCTCGCATCAGTTAATGTTTTAATGTGTTAATGATGCGAGGGTTTGTGTACTTCATCTACTGGTACCCTTCTAGATAATGAGTGCACTCGGGTCGGAGTCGCGATTCGTCTTGGACTCAAATTATGTGAGCGTCACAGATACAGATGTGGAGCCTCCATCGATGAGTTTGGTTTGCATCCTCTCTCCTGTCGTCGTAGTGCCGGCCGCTTTTCACTGCATGCAGCAATAAACATCATCATCAAAACAGGTTTGGATGCAGCTGGGTTTCCTTCCCAAATCGAACCCGTAGGCCTCGATCGTGGTGATGGAAAGCATTACCATTTTCCCTTTTAAAATGGGTAAGTCGTTAATTTGGGATGCGACCTGTGCGGATACATTTTCGGCCGGTAATTTGATCAGGTTCCGTGGTTGAGCTGGGGTCCGTCGCCCGGGACGCAGAAATAAAAAAAAATACTTAAATATTCTTCTTGCTGATAGATTTTTTTCTATTCCTGTGGCAGTGGAGACTTCTGGGATTATTGGCCCTCGTTCGGTGGCGTTCCTTCGCGAGGATTGGCGCGGCTGCGTCTCGATTAAGGGACCAGCCTCGCGAAATGGAGTGGCTCTTGCAGCGTGTCTCACTGGCGATGGTTTGGGTAATGCTTTCTCCATCATTGCGGCTGGCAGAAGATAGAAAAAAATTGTTTATAGTTACTTTGTTCTGGAATTGTCATCAATGGTCAACTGAACTTGCTTTGTTTCAATAAATTTATAGAAATAAAAAAAATAAAAAGCTCTATAATATTTTCGCCGTTTGTAAAGTATGCGCCTCGCCAGGTCTACATAACCGCTTTTGAATTCAGTGTTGTCTTATGCCTAGATCACTTTCCGAACCCGATTAGAAGAGCCGGCGTGCCGTGTTATTTAACCCATAGCAGCTGGAAGTGGAGAAGAGATAGATTCATACCTTTTCGAAACGTATTTGTTTGAAATTTAATGTAACGACCTCAGCCCGAATTCGAACTCGGTTCGTTAATTTCCCATTCCGAGTAGCTAACCATTACACAACTTTTGTTTTAAAATGTACTTCAATGACACGATTACCATGACGAAATATATTAAGGATATAGCATCATAGCGGGTTATGGACATATCACGTTGAAACGGTGGTTTTCGTACAATCCCTGAAGTTAAGCAAAAGCGAGACAGGTTAGTACCTAGATGGGTAACCGCTTGGATATACCAGGTGTAGTAAGCTAGGATGTACGTGTTGTTTAATGGATAACGGCTCAGAATTGAATTTCGGAGAGTCTAGGTTCAAATCCAGTCCGGCTCGGTATAGTCACTTACGCACAAATACGTTTGGGAAAGTTATGAATCAACCTCCTCTCTTCCCAGCCATGGGTTAATTAGTAGGATGTGTATTAGCAAATAGTTATTTTTTTCCAAACAATTCTTACAATCTAGAAATATCTGGTTGTAAATAACCAGCAATAGATTCATAAGTCGTAAAAAATAAATAAGAAATGTTACATTTTATTTCGATCTTAGTTAGGTCTTCATTCCGAGGTTAGTTCCACCTTTCAGTTTTACTAGTATTTTCATTTTGCTTTGATTTGCTGTTTGGTTCTTTACGAATACTTTTATAAGAGACTTAAGGTAAAATTAAGTTTTGCTTCCAATGATATTAAGAATATTATACTGTGTGAGTTTGAACAGAGTTCCTGAGCACAATAATTTGTATCTCAGATAGTGAGGGATTTCATGTGATTTTATTAATACACGTACCAGCATTGTATTTATTAATTACTGATAATATTATTATTATTGGAATAATTTGATTGCCATTTGATACGTCTTTTGCAATGGGTGTCATTAATACTTCCCAAAACCTAGGCGCCTTTCAGAGAATCCTCGCAGAATAAATTACTGGTAATATTATTACTGGAATAATTTCTGATTAAATGCTTCGTTTTTACAATTTCTTATTCCAAAACTTTATATTTTCAAAGTTTACCAAATTCGTTTGCTGAAATGTTCCTGTCAGACAAAATGGCCGTATTAATATGATAGTACTTTTTTATGTTGTCATTTGACACGTCTTTTGTATGAAGTCAACGGGTGTCAGTAAGACTCCCCCAAACCCATGAACCTTTCGGAGAATCCTCGCCGAATAAATGGCAGCAGTTTTCTGGGAGTATACAGTCTTGGTCTCAATTCCAGTTTTCCTTGAGCGTTCGTTCAATTTTTAATTTTTTAAATTTAAATTTTTATTATTATTATTATTATTATTATCATCATCATCATGATAATTAATTGTATATGTTACGTTTCCTGCTTTGTATCCTGTAGAGCCGGGACTAAACTATGGTGGTTAGTCTCTAAAGGAGAATTATCATCTGATTGATAGCACTTTTCTTAGTATATGTGATGTTTCCATTAGGACGAACTTTTAGGATGATGTTACCTGGGACAATATTAGTAAAATTGACCATTCCTTTTCTCACAAAGTCCAGTATTTTCATTTTGCTTTGATTGTTTTTTTGGTTTTTTTACGAATAATTTTATAGGAGACTTTAGGTAAAATCACTTTTTACTTCCAATGATATCAAGCATATTATACTGTGTGAGATTTTTTAATGAGTTTGAACAGAGTTCCTGAGCACAATATATTGTATCTCAGGGAAATCATGTGATTTTACACGCATCAGCCTTGTATTTATTAATTACTGATAATCATATTATTGGAATAATTCGATTGTCATTTGACACGTCTTTTGCCTGAAGTCAGTGAGTGTCAGCAATACTCCCCAAAACGCAGGCGCCTTTCAGAGAATCCCCGCAGAATAAATTACTGATAATATTATTACTGGAATAATTTCTGATTAAATGCTTCGCTTTTTCAATTTCTAATTCCAAATATTTATATTTTCAAAGTTTGTCAAATTCCTTGCTGGAATGTTCCTGTCAGACAAAATGGCCATATTAACATAATATAATTAAAAGCACTTAATACGTTGTCATTTGACACGTCTTTGCATAAGTCAATAGGTGTCAGCCCCTCCCTCACCACCAAACGACCCATGGACCTTTCGAAGAACCCTCGCAGAATAAATGACAACAGTATTCTGGCACATAATAATCTTGGTCTCAATTCCAATTTTCCTCAAGCGCTCTTTCAATTTTCTATTATTATTTTTATTATTTTTATTATTTTTATTTTTTTGATATCTGGCGTTTACATATTTCTTTTCGGGTCCCGCCCAGGGACCTAAGGTTAGAAATGGCATTATGACACTTTCCACTGCAAAAAAAAAATTACATAGATAAAGCCCTTCGTAAAGTGTGGGCTGTACTTGTGAGAACAATTTTTTGTATCTCTTTGAGGTATGGACTTCCAGGGATCCCTTCAATTAGCCTACTGGAATCTTTTCCAACCAGTCCAAGGGCTCCAACTACAAGAGGGATTGTTGATGTTCCCAAGTGCCACATTTTTGAGATTTCTATTTCAAGGTCCTTGTATTTTGACAGCTTTTCGAATACCTTCAAAGATACATTGCAGTCTGTAGGGACTGCCATATCAATAAGGAGGCACTTATTTTGTTTGTGGTCTTTAATAACAATGTCTGGGCGGTTGGCTTTGATTGTTCTGTCAGTGTGTATTGTGCAGTCCCATAGAATTGTAACAGGCCCTATCTCCGTAACCGGGTCAGGGTCGTGTTCGTACCAATTTCTTCCAGTTTCCTTCCCATAGGAGTTGCAAATTTTCCAGTGCAGATATTGGCCCACTCTGTCATGCCGGGTTTTATATTCAGTGGGTGCCAATATCGTGCAACCTGATATAAGATGATCAATGGTTTCTGGATATTTGTCACATAATCTGCATCTTGGGCTAACACAGTATTTTAGTATATGTGCTTGATAATTCCTAGTTAACAAGCATTGGTCTTGTGCAGCAATGATAAAACCCTCAGTTTCACCTTTCAACCCTGCACTACGTAGCCACTGATGGGTTATTATTATTATTATTATTATTATTATTATTATTATTATTATTATTATTATTTATGTATGTTTTATTTCCTGTAGAGCCGGGTTCAAAATATGGTCCTTAGGCCCGATAGGAGAATTGTCATTTGATTGATAACACATTTCTTAGCGTATGGGATGTTGCTCGTAGAACGATCTACTGGATAACTTGTATGTTGATGTGACCTTGGGCACTGTTAGTAAAATTGTCCATTCCTTTTCTCACGAGGCCCAGAGCTCTGATTACTATTGTTACTGTCTCAGTCTTCATTGCCCATATGCTGTTAATCTCGGTCTCCATGCCCTTGTATTTGTACAATTTCCCGATAATTTATATGGAGATGTTTCTCTCAGATGATACTGCTTACATCAATAAGCATACACTTACTGAATTGCTTGTCTTTTATGATTACATCAGGTCTGTTGGCTTTTATTTCCCTGTCACTTTGATTTCGCATTTCCCAGAGGATAGTAACATCTTTATTTTAGGTAAAAATATTATTATTATTATTATTATTATTATTATTATTATTATTATTATTAACATTGTAATGATGCTCTCCCAACCGTCGTTAGTTTGCACGACTGTTACGCCCTGCCAACACCTCACAAATCCTGAACAATCCCATTTTGATTACGGTGAAAACAGAGGAAAATACATTACTGAGCAAATGAATGAAAAAAGGGAAAATAGAAAGAAAAAATGAGAGAAGATACAAGTGTTTAACGGCTCTTTCAGTGAAATGGAAAAAAATTCAATTTCAAACCTTTTCATTTGTACCCACTTCTTAAAATAATGACCAGCAGTAATGAGCTTATTCAAACATTAGCTTAAGAATTAAGATTCATCAGAAAATTTAAATAGGAAAATTGAGATTTTCACGGGTTAAACCAAGTTGTTATTATTATTACAGGTAGTTAATTAGTTCGTAACATTAATTTAGCGTTTTTCTCATCATGCTTCTCTTTTGTATACAGGTCTAATAATATACAATAAATATTATATCTGTCATTATTATTAGCAGTATTATTATTGCTAGTATTATTGTTATGTTAGTGTCGCACATTGGCGGAATCATTGACTAATGGTGCCAACGGGGCTACTTATAACTCAAAGACGAATTCTCGCAGAGTAAAATGATGGCAGTTTTATGAAGATCCGCATTCTTCGTCTCACTTCCAATTTCATTTAAGCGTTCTTTCAAGTTTCTAATCAAGTCTCTATTCACCGCTTGAGATCATTTTCTTTTCCTCGTCCTAGCAGTAGGAGGATGACCACCATGCTTTGTAATGGACCACATGCCGAGCCAGATACCTTCCCCATTGATTCTAGTGTCATTCACATCATTATGTGAGATAACCTGATTGGTCATTTCATTCATAATAGGAAAGTTGGCAAATTTAAACGCTTCATCTCCAGGACGACTGTCGGCTAAGGCTAAGAATCCCCTGTCACCCATGAGACACGATTATACCCTGCCGGGCACCAACCCTGTAATTTGAGACCACAGCACAATTTATTATTATTATTATTTTTATTTTATTTTCTTTCCGGGTCCCGCCCAGGGACCTAAGGTTAGAAATGGCAGCATGACACTTTCCACTGCAAAGAAAGAAAAAAAAATAATTACATAGATAAAGCCCTTCGTAAAGTGTGGCCTGTACTTGTCAGAACAATTTTTGTATCTCTTTGAGGCATGGACTTCCAGGGATCCCTACAATTAGCCTACTGGAATCTTTTCCAACCAGTCCAAGGGCTCCAACTACAAGAGGGATTGTTGATGTTCCCATGTGCCACATTTTTGAGATTTCTATTTCAAGGTCCTTGTATTTTGACAGTTTTTCGAATATCTTCAAAGATACACTGCAGTCTGCAGGGACTGCCATATCAATAAGGTGACACTTATTTTGTTTGTGGTCTTTAATAACAATGTCTGGGCGGTTGGCTTTGATTGTTCTGTCAGTGTGTATTGTGTAGTCCCATAGATAGGACCTATCTCCGTAACCGGGTCAGGATGGTGTTTGTACCAGTTTCTTTCAGTTTCCTTCTCGTAGGAGTTGCAAATTTTCCAGTGCAGATATTGGCCCACTCTGTCATGCCTGGTTTTATATTCAGTGGGTGCCAATATCGTGCAACCTGATACAAGATGATCAATGGTTTCTGGATATTTATCACAGAATCTACATTTTGGGCTAACACAGTATTTTAGTATATGTACTTGATAATTCCTAGTTAACAAGCATTGATCCTGTGCAGCAATGATAAAACCTTCAGTTCCAGCTTTCAACCCTGCACTACTTAGCCACTGATGCGTACGGTTTTTGTTTACGTCAGCTTTTTTGGTACGGGCAGAGTATTGGCCATGAAGCGGTTTATCTTGCCATTGTTTCTGTATCTTATCGGTTGCATCTGTATTTGCTTTCTTTTTTAAGTATTTTGCAGCTTCAGCCGGTTTACGGTGTTGTACTTGTATTTCTGCGCCCATTTGAAACTCCATTTTGAAATTGTTGGCTTCCTTTATTACGGAGTAAAGACGCTTACTGCTTTCGTGTTCCTTGACACATATCATCATCCAGTCTTCTGTAGTTTCCAGGTATCTTTGGAGGCCAAATGTTGTAGTTTTGTAGGACAGTTCTAGTTGAACTAATCCCTTGCCTCCTTCAGATCTGGGCACATACAGGCGATCAACATCAGTTTTGTGATGATGCATGCGGTAGTAAGTAAGGAGCTTTCGCATTTTGGCGTTCTTTCGCTTAATTTCAGTTATAGTCCAGTTAAGGACATTAAAGCTGTATTGCACCACAGGAACAGCCAAGGTGTTTATGGCTGATATTCTGTTTTTTTTTTTAGTTTAGCTCGGTATCCTGTAGAGTCTGGTCCAAACTAAGCTCCTCAGGCGCTATAGAATAATTATCATTTAATTAATAACACTTTTCTTAGTATATGGGATATTCCTAGTAGGGAGATCTTGTATATTGACGTTACCTGTAACACCGTTCGAAAATTGCCATTGCTTTTCTCACGAGACCCAGAGCTCCGATTACTATTTGTACAGTGTAAGCCTTCAATCCCCATATCCTGTTAATCTCAATCTTCTGTTCCCTGTATTTGGACAGTTTCTCGATAATTTCCATGGAGATGTTTCTCTTACATTGTACTGCTATGTGAATAAGCCTTCACTTCCTGAATTTCTCTTTCTTTTCTCTTTCTTCTTCTTTTTATTATTATTATTATTATTATTATTATTATTGTCTACAACTTGTTTTTCATCATAACATCCTGAGTCGTTGGGCCGTATTCCCTCAAGAATAAACAGCACCAAAATAGAAATAAATTAACTTCAGACAAAGCAAGAACTTTCATAAAAAATATAGAAATATCATCATTTTAAGTTTTTCGATTGCTAATTATGACTGTTTCAGTAAAATGATCATGTGTTATTATTATTATTATTATTATTATTATTATTATTATTATTATTATTATCATCATCATCATTATTGTTGTTCTTGTCGTTTTTGAGGAAGTCATAAAGAATAATGATCAAGTGCTCCCAAGAAAGATACAAATCCGTGGTCAGTAACTTAAACTAGGGATCCAATTCCAATATCTTGGCTTGATTATCAGGGAGGTCGTTACAGATTAGAAATTATAATATCTATCTGTTTGGAGAGATCAGAATATATGCCTATTGCGTGCAGTGGCCTTCTGAATCAGCTAGCTGCTGATACCATATAAATATAGTACAGGTAATCATTCCCTTGGCTCCGGGTGGAGCCTAGTAATATTAATTATTATAACTGATCCACAGAGAGCTCGATGTATTTATTATACCAGAGCATATGTATTGTTTACAACAAAAAAACAAAAAACAAAAATTGCCTCAACATGGCGATAGTCTATTTCAAAGAGTTCTGTACGAGGCTATCATCAGCCCCGAAGTGTCTGTCTCAGAGCCTTGATTTAAATTCATTTTCAATGTCAATCCTCCTCTCGTTGACGCCTTGTTAATGAGAATGGGCTTGTGTTAGCGACTGGTGGAGGGCGTAAGGTATCTTATTCCGGGGAAGTGGTCTGGGGTTGGTGTTTATTTATGGCTAGAGCCTTTCGTTGTTTGTAGTTAAATATCGTTTCCTACTATGTGGCGTTTCTTATACGAGGCCCAATTATGTTTTCCTATATTATAGAAAAATATACTAGGGACTCGTATAAGAAACGAAATATATTATATTTCCTATTATATATATATATATATATATATATATATATCAAAGGAAAAAAAAATTATCACATCTCAAAAAATCCGGTAATACATTTATTTCAGGAGGTGCATTTTTAATACCTGCTCATCAGAATTTTGTACTTTTTTTCTTTGATGCATATCATATTGCTCTGTATACAGTACACTTATCTCTCTTCATGGTTTAATCCTTTTAATATTTTATAATAAAAAGACCTACTTGGATTATCCTTTCCAATCAGAGATATTATAGTTTTTATCTATCTATCTATCTATCTATCTATCTATCTATCTATCTATATATATATATATATATATATATATATATATATATATTGTCATCCACAGACAGACTGTTTCGCTGTATCACAGCTCATCAGTGTGGCTAGACGTCCCGAATCGAAAACCGGCTGAATTCGCGTCAGTCGGAAATTTTACCCTGAAGCCGTTGGCGCACGGCAGAGAAGAAGGTGAATTTAAGTGTATTTATTTTTAGATAAACACACAGAGACTGAGAGAACTCGATTCGATTTACCGAAGAGTCTTGCATTATTAGCCGTAATAGTTACTGTTTACAAACCCACACATCCTCCCCGGAGAGCTCAACCGAAATAAATTTTTTAGGAGCATATATATTGTCATCCACAGACAGACTGTTTCGCTGTATCACAGCTCATCAGTGTGGCTAGACGTCCAGTTGCCTCTGACTAGAATCGATAACCGGCTGAATTTACGTCAGTCGGAAATTTTACCCTGAAGCCGTTGGCGCACGGCAGAGAAGAAGGTGAATTTAAGCGTATTTATTTTTAGATAAACACACAGTTACTGAGAGAACTCGATTCGATTTACCGAAGAGTCTTGCATTATTAGCCGTAATAGTCACTGTTTACAAACCCACACATCCTCCCCAGAGAGCTCAGCCGAAATAAATTTTTCAGGAGCATATATATATATATATATATATATATATATATATATATATATATATATATATATATATATATATGTATATGTGTGTGTGTGTGTGTGTGTGTGTGTGTGTGTGTGTGTGTGTGTGTGTGTTACAATTAATGAGATCCAAACAATTCGCTCTCCGAGTTTTCACATGCACTACAAGACTCATGAGGTTTTTTAATTCCTTTATATTCCTCTATCTTCCCTTTGGTTTCTTGTTGACTACCTTATTATAATACTAAATATTTTATATATTGAATTTAAATTTAATCCGTTACATTATTTTTAACTAATTAGTATTACTTTGATATAATTTAATTTGTAAACAATATTTGAAATATTATTAGTATTATATTGATATAATGAGATAGTTTATATCTAAATGAAATTAATATATCAATAATTTAATATTTTTTTTTTACTGTAAATTTACTTTATAGTTAAAGTTTTAGTATTGAATGGATTAATATTAAAATCTTTTTATAAAAGCATGTATTTTAAATTCTTACTCCCATTTTATAATATTTTAAACTCCTCTCGGAAATTTTTATGGCCTATTTTTTGTCCAGTCTTCTTTCGTGCACAGGTGTTCAGTCAGTGTCCATTTTTAACTGTAGAATTTATCTGTACCCCTCTATATCCATATAATTCCCTCCTCTATTACAGACCAATTCTTATTCCCTTTCCTTTTATTCCTTCCTTTCTTTGCCTTTCACCTTTCCTGTGAAGAAACGTGGGAATTTCTTCATTTTAGTAAATATATTTGCATTGATAAGTCCAGGAAAAACCACTTTCCCATGGGCTAAATGATCATCTCTATGAGGTAAATTAATCGTAATTCACGTATATGCTCTAAAATAAATATTATATTGAGCTCTCTTTTGTGGATCAGCTTAAAATTTTATATTAATAGGATATACTTGGATTACTTACCCACGGATTGTTTTACCTATATATATATATATATATATATATATATATATATATATATATATATATATATATATATATATATATATATATATATATATATATATATATATATAAAGAAAGCATATTTACATACTGTAAGTAGTTCTAATACATTTTCTTGGTTTTAAAAAGAAATATAGTCTATTAAAAATTAAAAGTAAAATCTTTTTACAATGGTATTTAAATAAAACATATTCTAGCATAAACAGCCCCACCCCAAATCTTTAAGTATACAAATAGAAAATATGCCGTAAGAATTTTTTGCAGTTAACAATAAATTTTAATAAAAACCCCAGACGACATGCATTTAGCGGATGTCAGAATTTGTTGAAAAATATATCCCTACCCAGCCCTAAAAATAGCCCCGCTTTCAAATGTAACTATTAACTGATACAACAAAAATTGAAATTGAATACGCAACCACCCTTTGTCTGGATGAGTGGATTTCCCTCTACCCTTGGAAACAATCAATTATGAATATTTGCTGTGCCTTTAAAACTGTAAATTTAAAAATAAGTTATTCCAAAATTCACTTGAGGAAGAAATGGAACTAATGTCTTTAATTTAATAACAAAATTAAATTCGAAGCTTTTAGCTTCCATTTTTGGAACATGGTTATTACTGTGTAGCGAAAAAACATATTTTAAATCAGTTACTTTATCATATATATATAATTATATATATATATATATATATATATATATATATATATATATATATATATATATATATATATATATATATATATATATATATATATATATATATTAAAAACAAGAGAGGTACCGTAAACGTTTTGGTTGTAATGTGGGTTTTTAAAAAAATATTATTCTTTATTTTTCATAGTTTTACATAGTTTTACAACACGTGTTTCTGGTCTCACGACCGACTTCAGGTAAAGGGTGGAGATTTCCACATATTAGAAATAGTTATTAAAAATAATTAATTTTTTTCCTTTATGTTTTTCAATGTTGACTATTCTCTATATGAGACATTCTCTGTTTTTGTGTTGGTCATTTGAATGTCTTTCTTTACCATTTAAAGAAAGACATTTGGCCTTTTCTTTAATAACCAGATTGAGATTGGTGAGTTGACCACAGTACTCATTTACAATTAGCTGCAAGAAGCTCAAAATGAATCATTTCTCTGCAATGCCACAAAACGAACAGAAAAAAATTGATTGAATACAAGGTTTCTGCATATGTACAAGCTTGTTTCCAGGTTCGTAAGTGTCGATTGATTGCCTGTGACAATTCGGTGCCAGAACGGCTCGATTTCGTGGTGTAATAGCAACGAAATCGTCATAGAAACACAATCGAGCGAGTTCTGTTCCTTCAGAACATGTGGCACCCACGTGATGAGTTTGGAAACGAACCTCTCTTCAAAAGGCATTTTAGATATTGATTTTCAAACTTTTAGCATTCTTTTCCGTTGAAACCCTCGGCTTATTCCAAACTATCACAAGCAGAGAGTCTTCATCAGCTTATGAAGGTCGCCCAGACTGATTTATCGTTTTGGCTAAAAATCAGCCAGGCAATATATATATATATATATATATATATATATATATATATATATATATATATATATATATATATATATATATATTTGACTGGCTGAAGTGCTGGAGAACGAGCCAAATAAAGCATTTTCGCAGTTCTGACTTTTACTTCCTTCAGTAATTCCTAGAGCAGAACATGGGCAAAGTGAAAATTGCCATGACCAGTCTTTAAGAATTTCATTTGTTGACAAAGCCTCAACGTTCAACAAATTCAGACTCACAACTTGGTTTCAATCTAAAACATATCAGAAACCGGCACAAAAACCAACGCCGGTGCAAAGTTGCGGTCCTTTACTAATAACTATAAAAATCGGGCACGATCTTTTGCAATGGTTATATATATATATATATATATATATATATATATATATATATATATATATATATATATATATATATATATATATATATATATATATATATATGCTATTTTAAAAACAAGAAAATTATTAATGGTAACAGTCCCTAAGGCCCTTTCGTCCAACATCTCTCAGGGGAAAATCGTTGGAATAATTGATAAATTAAACGAAAAGAACAGTAACGAAAATAAAGAGCTCTTCATTTTCGTTGCTGTTCTTTTAGTTTAATCTATCAATTTTTCCAACGATTTTCTCCTGATGAGATGGTGGACGAAAGGGTCTTAGGTACTATTACCATTAATAAATTCCTTGTTTTTAAAATAGTATATAGATTTTGTACCTACAAACATTTGTTTATATATATATATATATATATATATATATATATATATATATATATATATATATATATATATATATATATAATTCAAATTATATTTTTTATTTATTAATCCGAAATATTCTTATCAATTGAAATCTCATTCTAAATAGATACCCAGGTATGAGTAGACGTTCTGTTTAATTTAAACATTATTTTAATATCGTCTACCGGCGAGAATATTTGACAAACCCTATTAGAGAAAAATTACCCTACGGCAGTATTCGAACGAGCGTCATCCTTTGCAGGAGAATATACATATATATATGTATCTTTCTGTGTGTGTGTGTGTGTGTGTGTGTGTGTATGTCTGTGTATGTGTGTTTGTTCGAGAATAAAGTTTTATTTAACTATATACTTAAATTCCAATGATATCTGGGTATTTGTCTTTCGTCGGCGAACAATTTCCCAAAGTGAGTAAATGCAAGTAGCGGCCGGAAATTAGGTCTATACTATTTCTTTTTCTTCGGCGGTATGCAATAACAAGACTTGAGATACATTAAAATCAACAGAAATTTGATAATATAAAACTATTCAACATTTCTAACTCTGTTCACTAATGCGCTAAGTGATTTTCGTCTCTGATATCCGTAACTTTTTTTAATGCACTGGCAATGTCAGGTGACTCCAGTGATCTCTTTCAAGATGTTAACGAAAAGGTCCGACTCACTGAAAGGGTTCAACTCTAATAACTAGAAGAAAATGTATCAAGACATGTTTTTACGGTATGTTTAAACGAATCTTTTATTATAATTAAAAATATGACTTCTGTCGTTCTCATAAGAGAGACAGCCGACTCGTCTCAGTTGTTCAAGGGAGATAACTCTGTTATACTGTGTCGTGATTTAAGTTGCGTAACTGTGATAACAAAAATATCTTCTTTGTCGTGTCTCCTTAGGCCATAGGGGATCATTGATCTCCTCAATTTTTTATCCTTTGTAACTCTTAATAATTGTTGTCTTTATTTCTCGTAAACCCTGTTTCGCCTTCCATTTACTTAAGAGAACTTATAAAAATGAAGTCTCATATTTTTTATCAGACTATATCCTTTCAGGACGTAGGCGAACATGACTCTCTGAAGATCCTATCTTATTGTCTGTGAGTTGGCTTGACTAGTTGGAGAGGATAGTGGAACGCATTCCCGTTATCTTCTCCATGGTTTGAAACTCAGCTTTTTTAAAAATTATTTTTATTGCCAGCTAAGGAAAGAAAGCCCAGTCTATCATACGATTTAAGCTATAACTTTTGTGAATGAGGCGAGATATATTCATGTTTGTCTCAGAGTCATTAGTGGGAAAGTGAACGAAAGAGATGTTATTTCCCTTTCAGGTTGCAGGCGGCCATGATACTCAGATTTTCCTTTTCTTTATTATCTGTGTATTGGCACGGATTCTAAGGAAGTATAAAGGAATAATTTCCAGTTACATTCTCCTTAGTTTTGAATATAGAGATTTTATTCTCTTATAATGGGTAACGCCATTAATAGTCTTATTCTTCGAGCCTTTCCCAACTGACTAATTCAGAAATTGCAGTCGGTTCATCAATATCCGTTACATACAGTACCTGATTTATCTATAGTCTTAGCAGGCTGAAGCCTACGCTCTCAAAATCTATGGAGTCTCTATTGTAGACTCTAAACAAACATTGAGTAATTTTAAATTATCCTCGGTTTTACTCAAATCCTTTCCCCTAGTCGTGAGAATGAGGCATTTGTAGGAGCCTCGAAGTGGAATAAAACAGAGCCTTCCTTCATTTAAATACGACCAAGATGTGAGGTTAGTGTAACTTACACTGAACGCACATCTTGGTGCGTTATTCAGTAATGTGCTTAGGCAAAAACTAATTTCGAATTGAGATGTATAAACAGCAATCTTGTGTTTATGTTTAGGAAATTGAATCAAGAAGTTGAGAATTCATTTTACGATTATATCGCTTTATCAGGTGATAAATTTAACACACACACACACACACACACACACACACACACACACACACACACACATATATATATATATATATATATATATATATATATATATATATATATATATATGTTGGCATGATACCTATTACCTGCATTTTTCCTAAACATTCTCTGATGAAGTGCTGTCATCATTTATAGTTTTCTAATGTTTATATTTTTCTAATCTTTTTTTCTTTCATCTTATTTCTCTTCTTTTTTACCACGACTATAATTTCACCGAAAGCTTATTTTATAATTATGATCCACACTGGTTAGTTAATGATCGTAGAATTACGGCCTGAAAGGTGCGCTAACATTCCGCACGCCTGACATCAAAGAAATACCTTGGCAATATTTAGTACTAACGTATTCTTCTAACTTTCCTTCGTATGTAAATAAGAATTACATTTCGGGGATTAATAAAAAGGTGGGGGTCTTAATATTTGTGGATCGGAATTTTTCGGACTATGATATAAATTGGGATGTTAATAAAATTAGTTTCAGAAAAGCATTTAAAGGATCAAAATGTGAAAAAATAAATAAACGGTTTTATTAAGAAAACGTTTAATTTTTGAGGTCAAATTATCCTAAGATCAGTAAATAAATAAGCAGCCACCGATTAGGCCCCTAAGACTAACTATAACTGATGCCTGCGACTTTTTAAACAAGGAATTTTAACCATTGTATATAGGAGTTCTGACACCACTTTCCTTTTATTTTTTGTTTTTTGTTTTTTCTCATTTAATTTCCGCAGTGGGAGCCAGATTGGAAGTTCCTTTGTCCCGGGAAGAGAATGCTAGTAAAATTAAACAAAAACCACCACTTTTACTCCAATAATTTTTTCTCGCACTTTCCTCCTGTGGAACTCCCTTCCGTTTACTTGATTCCCTGAAAACTACAATATGGTGGAGTAATAGATAGCGACTCGGATTGAGGAATCGGAGAACCGAGTTCGAATTCCAGTCGAATCCATTATATTCACTTACGTGCTAATAACCTTGGGAAACATATGAATCCTCTTCTTCTCTCCCCAGCTATGGGTAAATAGCAGGACAGACTGGGTTCTATAGCTTTGGATGGCAACTGGACTGCCTCAGAAAGAAATGCGGGAAAAGATCTGCTGAGCTAGCGTGGGATGATAGGTAGAGAAAGTCTTTTCAGCAAAACGAGTCTTAAGCGTCTAGCAATGAAGATGCGTTCCCTTTCGTGACTGAAACGGCTCCCCATTGAGGAGGAAGGACTCCCACTGGATAAATAGTACATATCGACATTAATAAAATAGTAAAATTAAAATTCTCTGAGTTGAAATATTTCATCTCTGGACCCAAAACATTTAGCGATCGCCTAGCCGGGAGAAGACGACAGCGAGAGAATGCAACATTATTATCGAATTGGCGCCGTTGACCAGGACCTCCTGGCATGATGGAGTTATGCAACAATAGTAATATTAGCCGTCATGATCATGGTGATGGTAATGTTAGGCGTAATGATAATGGTAATAATAGACTGATAGCGGCTCGGATTGATGAATCAGAGAGCCGAGTTCGAATTCCAGTCGAATCCATTACATTCAATTACGTGCTAATACACTTGGGAAAGGTATAAATCCTCTTCTTCCCCCCACAGCTATGGATAAATAGCAAGACAGTCCGCAGAAAGAAATAGCAACCTACGGCGGGAAAAGTCGACCACGTCAGTCATGTATCGAAAGATACATGATCGCCTAAGCGGGTATCACACATGGCGCATAACTGACTGGGTGAAATGTAGCGTCAATCTCTTTCTTCTGTCTTTTCGAATCCCGTTCATCTTTTGTCCTTTCCTAAATCAGCCCTATACTTAGTCTTTTCTTATCTTTTACTCTTTGGAATTCTTTTTGTGGTATTCACATATTTAGATACAGAGCTTTTCTTCACTTATACTAGTTGTCACCATTGATAGTATTATCCTTCATGTCTTTGCCAACTGACTAATTCAGAAATTGCACTCGTCTCATCAATATCCGTTACACCCAGTGTGTGATTTATCTATAGGCTAAGCAGGCTGAAGTCTACAGCTTAAATATCTAGTGAGCCTCCAGACAAGGTATGTAATATTTTTGACACTGTCATAAGACTTTCTTATACATACTGACTTAACGCATATACACTCTAAACAACCCTTAAGTGTCTACTCCTTGCTTGGAGTGGAATGATTGCTGTTGTTGTTGTTGTATTTGCTGTTGTTGTTGTTGGTCTTCTTTTTCTTCCTCTTTTCTTCTTCTTCTTCTTCTATGTACCTCCTCCTTTCACGTACAGGATCATGTCTCCCCAAAATATTCAGTACTTTGTAGCTCTTTGCATAACGTATGCTTTACTATCTCTCCTGTTCTGCTATGAACACATTTGCTAAGAGCTACAAATGATAAGAAGTTGTGGAGAGACATGATCCCGGAAGTCCTGAAGGAATAGGACATAAATAATGAGACTTGTTTTATATGAATTCTCATTTTTACTGGTTAGGCTATCCCAAGTGTGGTAAAGAAGTGTTTTTCTTATTTGACCGTCAACTTTGTTTTGAAGTTACGAATTAACATAATTCAAAAAGGGCAGAGCGTTTTTAAACATGCAAAAATATCTACCTGCAATAAAGAATAGACAATGCAGCGCCATACTTATTTAATTAAACTTCGTCATTATACTACCTGAATAAATTAGCAAGAATTATGATAAGAGTTTCTTCTTCTCGCACTTCTCGCTTGTGGAATTCCCTTTCGGCTGCATGCTTTCCAGCCAACTTTAATCTGCAAAAATTTAAAAGCAATGTCAATCGCCATCCACTGTCCACCTGATTATTATCTTCTCTTTCTAGTCATCATTAATGTTCCTGTTCCTAATTCTGTAATCCCTTTTGTTTTAGCCAAAGGAAACCACATCTCCACGCCATGAATTTAGACATAATATTCAAATTATGGAAAAGGTGAATTGAAGATATGATAAACCTTTGAAGGTTTTAAATATATTTTTGACAGGTTTATTGGTTGATGGTCCTAAATCTTTTCTGTTGTTAAGTTCAACGTTTCATTTAATGAAATATTGATGAATAAACTTACGATAGATATTCTTTATGACGATGAGTGGAACGATCTCCTTCAGGCAATCAATGCAAAGACGTTAAACTTCAAAAAAGAGATCAGAATCGATTCACAGGTGGTAACTGTGTTTGTCTACAATGTGTCTTTTCCGCGAAGGCTTTCTGAATGCAAAGTTTGGACTTTTCCTGTTTTCTGTGTGTGGCTTGTGCACTTTGTTAACTTTTAAAAAAAACTTTTTTTGTTTTTCATTATGGTCTAATAGCAGCTGATTTCATAATGAGTAAATAAATAATTTCTATTTTTAGAAAACAATTCCAATGAGTATCTTCCTTACTATCCGTTCCATAAATATATTATGGTAATTGATGTAAAAATATGTTACATATGATAAATTTCATCTCGCCACAACCGACCTGAAAAAGAATAAATGTAACGTTATGCGCGTGGTGTGATGTATTTACAGTTCTTAAATGGCAATAAAACACCAAATGCACATTTATAAGTTCAGCAGCTGCAACGTGACGCATAAATCAAACATAGAAAATAATTGCCGAACTCAGTTTGTTCTAATTTATTTATTGATTTATTTTCTATAGTTTATCAATGTATTGTGTACCCAGTGAGGATCGAACTCCCTACTCACTCGTACTTGTTCTAGCGAGACAAGCTTGTTAACCATTACACCGCCTCGAGGTGCCCAAACGATGAGGATATATAGGACAGATAAAAGCTAACATTAGATTTGAAGAAGTTAAAATGGTGGGATTTGGGGGAAGCGTCATAACGCAATGCAATAATTCTAAGAAGAAACTATAATCTTGAAACTTTCTCCTTAACAAAGGAATATGATGGGAATGAAAATTGATTGACACCGTGTACGGGGCCTACCGGGTTCTAGCTGTGAAGGCATGAACTGGTCGAACAATGGCATGGAGTTCCTCCAATCATTTGTCACAAAATATAGCAATAAAAGTAGAGAGAGGCTAGCAATTCTCATTTTCTGCTTTGTTTTAATTTCTGGAACGAGACACGATGTTTTTATTTTCATATTATATTCACCAGATACAAGGTCTAACAACCAATCAAGGTAGAGGGTTACTGAATGGCGTAGGTGTAAGGGGGGTAAAAAGGAGGAGTAAAAGGAGCCGTTTAATAGTATATGCAGATTAGATAATGGGTGAAGTGAGACTTGAACAGGTTACAATTATTATGATCTCGGAGGCATCATTTCGGGAGTCTGTTCCACAAACGTTCTTGATACGAAGCTGTCCGAGCGGAAGTTCTTGCGTCTCAATAGAATTCAATGTGAATTAAGATGAGTCGACACTGTCTACGAGTCATGCCTTTCATTGCTGTCAAAATCTGGGCTGGTGGAACTAAGAAATGTCACTCGTCTGAACGTTTGCCATGAAAATAACAAGAAAACAACGAGATGCGAGCAAAGCTTCGTCTGTGGAAAATTGGTGGTAAGGTGTGATATAAATCATTACCGACAAATCCGCTAAAGGAAATATAATCAAGGCTGGATAATTATAATTGGCCTAGCTCTAAGCTAGCTGTTTTCAGAAATACTCTGGTCTAGTCTAGCTCCAGTAAAGAGTTGGATACTTTCTGGAACGGTACAAGGAACTGGCCATTTTGACAGCATCTTTGGCGGTGGAGCGTATAGGAGAGTTCTACTAACGGGAACTTGTCTGTGCTCGACCGCGCGCGCACGCACGCATGCAAACACACACACACACACACACACACACACACATACACACACACACACACACACACACACACACACACACACACACGAAGAAGAATGAATAACAAGACACAACGAGGGAAAATATTTAGAAGCAGATAACGATAGAACCCTGTAAAAGATGCGGTGTATTCGTGAAGAATTAGTTGATTGATTTGATTTTTACGGATTATCAACCCTTTATGGGTTATTTAAAGCAGAACCATATTTTGGATTGTAAGGGTATATTCTATTAAGATTTTTTTTTTGTGAATAAAAATGATTTTGTTAGGGGTTAGATTATTTGCAGGTTATTTACAGCCAGCAAAAATTATTAGATTGTAAGAATTTTTTTTGGATAATAACGATTTCATGATACCAGTTCTACTAATTAACACATACTTGGGTGGAGAGTGGGATTCAAGCCATACCAAAGTGTATCTTTGCGTTATTGAGAGTGATAGAATAAAAGAAACATTAAAGGCTGCTTGTAGTAGAAAATATGTGGGTATATTTCAGAATGTGAAATTAGTACAATTTTCTATAAGAATTAGATAAGAAACACGTACGGGCAACAGAAACTGAAAAGAATAAGGGATAAAATGAAAAAAAAAATAACGGTAAAAGTCCGAGGAAGAACAGAGGCGTGAGATAACAAAGAATCATACTTGTCAAATACCACTGAGTTTACATGATTCCACAATAGGAAAATTTATTTTGTTTTATGTGACATAATAACTGGTCCTTTTACACATTAATAACCACTTCCTATTTTGGAAATACCGGATTTTTATAAATTCATGATTAATATCGAATTATATATATATATATATATATATATATATATATATATATATATATATTTAAAGACATTTTTATGTTTAACATTCATTTTATAGATACAAGATTTTAAGTAAATTGTATCGATAAAAAGAATGTTAAACATAAAAATGTCTTTAATAATTGTTGGATTTTTTCCATATCATAATATATATATATATATATATATATATATATATATATATATATATATATATATATATATATATATATATATATATATATATATATTGTTTCAATTGAATTTGCCCCAATCAAGGCAGTAAAATCACTAAGACACAAGCTGTTACTGAGTGCGAAAGTATTAGAAAAAGAATAATTACAAAAGAGTGAGAACAACAGAAAAGTAATCAAGAAGATAGTAGATAACGATTCATATTTCATTAAACATTTCAAGATCAAATTTGCCTGGAAAGTATGGACCCGGAATATAGTTCCATAACTGCGAGTGAAGAAACTCTTAGGATAGAGCTTACGGTAGCATCTAGCCAATTCATCTGTAAATTAATGAGGGCTTGTTGCCACTCTGGTACTGCTTATAACTTCATAAAGTCGAGGGATCATAGCGAAGTCCTCATCGATTAATTATCATGAAAGTATTTATAGAAAAGGCACAGAGAAACAACAGTACGGCGGTGTGGCTTGGACTGAAGCCGAGACGTAGGTAAAGACCAATAATATTGCTGAATTCTTTTTGGGATTTTGACTAAGTTTTTAGAAACCTGTAATTAATCATTATGGTGGTTCAAATAATGTAACGGTGATTGTTTTGGAAAGTGAAATCGTGGACACGAGCTCAAATTCCAGTACAGTTTGTGTTTTGGGAACGACTGGGATCTTTTGTCTTGTTAGTTGAGAAAACAGGGAATTTCAAAGCTTGGAGAAGACAACATGAAATCACTCCATTACTTTTCCCCGAGAATGGATGTCAGTTCATATATAATAAAGTAACTACTGATTTTGTATGGCTTTAAAAAAATAATTACTACGGAATTTTTATTTTGATTATTATAATTGATACGAAATTTTATTCCGAAAACACAAGGCAAATTCTTAAATAGTCTTGCCAGATGGATGTCATGCATGGCATCGAACCTGTTCAGTTATATAAAAACTATCAGAAACTTTTTTTTAAGAACAATGGTTAGAAATGAGTTTGAGCGACTGAAGTCTGGCGCTAAAAATCACAAAGAAATGATGCAAATAACAAAAACCGCATCACTTGAGTACAACAGCTAAAATCACCTTTAACTAGAAGAGAAAATAATGACATAAACATGATGTTGACATTCCACTCTCTCTTTCTGTGCCGTGTCCTCTCGCGATCATGGCTCTTCACAACTTCCTGTCTCTTGCAGCTCTAAATATATAACTTATATTCGTTATTTCTAAACCCTGTTCTACCATACATTTTCTCAAGCTTCTCAAAGCTTTTTCATATTTGCTAGCTCTTTCATAAAAACGTGTCCAGTAAAAAAAAAAGATCTTTTAAGAACTGTTATCATTCTCTAATTGAAAAAAAAAATTGCTTGACACATATCTTTACAATTGTAATGTCTTCTTCCAGAAGAGCGAGAACAAAGAGATGACTCAGTTCCAAGGTAAGATAGCTCGGGAGTATTCTTAAAAATTCAACATTCACTGACTTGAAAACAAGATAGAACGCCATTAACGCAATTTGCACCCTTAGCGTTCTCTTCCCTTCCCATCCTCCGCGCGCTACAACCTGTTTCCGCTCAGTCAATGATGTCATCAGCGTTTGCTACATCTCGTCTCGTCACTGTTGCTTATTTTAAAGGACGAGACACGAAACGGCAGACAACCATTTTCTTCTTTCTCTTTCGCAGACGACAGCTGTTTCTTAATTGGAAACATTAGCCACTGCATACAAATTGGTGGGAAAATCACTTAGGGTGAAGATGAGAAAGAATGGAGAAAGGCATTCGCACAAATATATGAGATAATCATTAATATGGTAAAAATTCGGTAAAAAGATGCACTTCTTTTCTTTCTTTATTTCTTTCTGTCTGTCTGCCTGTTTATCATTATATGTAGGTATATATCTCAACTTACTTTTATTCAGCTCCATCTTTTTAATTAATTCATTCATTCTTTCTTTCTTTCTTTCTTTCTTTCAGTCGTTATATGTTGGTGTATATCTCCATTTACTTTTACTTTCTTTCTTTCTTTCTTTCTTTCTTCTGAACACTAGTCCTATCTATCTATCTATTACATATCATTATCTATCTATCTATCTATCTATCTATCTATCTATCTATCTATCTATCTATCTATCTATCTATCTTTACACGTCATTATCTATCTATCTATCTATCTATCTATCTATCTCTCTATCGATCTATCTATTACAACTCATTATCTATCTATCTATCTATTACACCACATTATCTATCTATCTATCTATCTATCTATCTATCTATCTCTAGGTAGTAAAAACTGATAAGGTATTTCGAGTTTCTAAGTTGGAGGTTTTTTTTCTTTCATTCTCATTATGGTCATGGAAATATTATTGCTAATTAACAAAATATTTTTGAGCGAGTTTTAAAAATAAATAGACAGATTATAAATCATCATCATCATTAAGTCCTATGAGAGGCATAGGTGTAGAATCAGTGCGTATGTGAGCACCTGATCACCATCTTCCATGTGTATGGCATGTCCAAGTCTCTATTAAGGATTTTTTCCGTTCACTCAGTGACGTTGTCAACCTATTTTTTAAAAACTTGGCCAACCTCTGATATAGCTGATCTTTTTGTAGGATGGCATTGGCCATACCATTCCAACTTTCTCTTGCTAACGGTGAATATAAAGTACTCCAACGGTCCCATTTTTTTATGTTGTAATGCGATCAATTAAAACCAAATAAAATTTCATACAGTATATTCTTCTTAATATTAAGAGTTTGATGTAAATAATGCAAGATTATTTTTTGTGTAACATTAGTGAAATCTTAAAAATGTTTGGGAAGTTTATTTCTCGTGCAACAATTAAAATGTTTTAGGCCGTATATAAACTTAATTAAAAATGTTATATTTAGTAATATTTTTCAATGAAATTTTCGGAAATGGATATTGGTACGATAGCTTAGGTTGATCTTTATCTCCTTATTTGAGAGAGAAAACATAATTTTTAGCCAAGAGAATCACCAGGAATGAAAAGAAAGTGTTTAATTCAAAATGAAGAAAATCGTAGTTCGACAAAGAGCAGCTTTCAACCACTCAACCGAGATAGAACCCACTCGGGGAAAATGCTTTCCTGACATTGGTGAGATTAGATGGAAGCCATTTTTGCGTATTACTGACATCAAGAAAATAACCTATAGAATGAGGAACTGCCTACTTTGAAAGCTTCTTGAATATGCTTATATGGGAACTGGAGCGTTTGCTGATTATGGTATTGGCGTAAGAAATTATTCGAGACGCACTATGAAATTTGGGCGTTTAATCCAGACGTGTCCCTTAAAAATTTTCACTTGTTACATTATCTTTGTCTATGTGGTTCCAGAAACTTCAATATATAGAAAAGTTCATCCAATCCAAAGTGAAATCGTTCTTTTACGTTTTCCAATGGCAAGAATTTGAAAGATCATATTGAATCACTTGCTAGGTCTACTGCTTGAGAAGTTAGTTCTCTATGTTGTAGTGGACAATATTTTTCTCACCAGAATATATTTTGCACCTTTATAAATAAATTTTCCTATTGTAGAATCATAAGTCTGATAGTAGCGGTCGCCGTCTAGCTGGTCTAAAGGCATTTTATGGCCTTGCGGCAGGTCGTTAAGTGTCGAGAGGATTCTGTTTCATTATTATCTGTCTATTAATCTCTTTATTTATGTTGAAACTTGACTAATGCATGGAATAATAATGCAAACACCAAATGTAGTTAGAATAAAATGTATTGAAACAAGAAAGTGTACATAATATTTACATATAGTCTTTTGTATATTTCTGGGAAGACCGTTCCTGGAGAATGTGTTGACTAAGTCGCAGTCGGGTAGAGTCTCTAGTTGGATCTCTTGATTTCCTCCCTGTCTTCCGGTACCAACCATATTTATATCGTCGGTACTCCGCTATGCAAATTAGGTGGATCCTACCACAACAATTTATGTTTATTCAAATGGCTATTTCTTTTAAAAACGTGTTGAAATGGATTACAATTTGTTTTGTTTTTTGACGACTCCACAAAGGGTTTTTCTATTTAATGATTGGGCTGAGCTTTTAAGGCTTTTATTAAACTATAGAATTTATTTGTTTATATGCTGTTTTTTAAAAATTTTTTAAAAAATTATTTAATGCGAAAATTTGTTGATGTCGGCAAAAACCGTTAACTCCTGCCTATGGTTTAATAATTTTTCATTATTTAAAAACTTAATAATGTGTAGTTTTTTTATTAAAAAATTATATTGAGGGTCTCGGCTCTCGCTTTTGAAACATGAGAACTCTTATGTAGCGAAGGTATCATATTTAAAAAAATATTATAATATAAGCTCTACTTCTGTATGGAGCACTGTCTTTTTAAAAATAATAACAAAAATACTAAGGAACTCCGGATTATTTACCTAACGTGTTTTTCTGCATACCTGGACACACGCACACAC
>OZ038486.1:135580964-135605964 GCA_964036315.1 Acanthosepion esculentum | reverse complement strand
TTTTTGACAGAAAATAATCACGGGTGGGCTTGGGGAAAGTGTGTTGCAACGAATCTGCTCTAACACTGAGTTTGAGGCTCGCGTGCAAATGTTAGTGCTGCCCAGAGCTGGGGCGAAGGTGTGGTACTCCAAACTAGGAGTATTGTTTATAATTATGGGTGGAAGTTGTGGTACTCCCGACTGGGAGTATTTTTATAATTCTGGGCGGAAGTTATGGTACTCCAGACTGGGAATATTTTTTATAATTCTGGGCGAAAGTTGTGGTACTCCAGACTGGGAAACAAACGCGTAAGCAGGCGTTTAGCATTCGTGACCAGATAGCCAAGCATACGAATTCGCCGTAGTGGTCGTAATGTTGAACGATCGTAAGTTGCATAAGTCGTAAGTTACCGCTGACTTGAATAATGTTTTCCACGTCTAAGCATATTGTAATAATCAGTTTTTTTGTGTTTAATTATTTCTAATAATGTAAATCGTAAAGAAATTTACTTTTTAATAAGTAGATCGACATATAAAAAATAATTCAATAAAACAAACTTGTTTTTAATTATTTTTAATAGAGTAAATCGTAATGTCATTTACTTTTTATTAAAGTAAATTACATTCTCAAATATTTTTATAAAATTAATTTAATAATCTATGATTTACATTATTAAAAAAAAAACAGGTTCATATTTTATATAATGTTTTTTTTTCAAATGCCTTATTTGAAGAAAACTGTTCACTTTTATTCGGTTATAAAAAAACCTTCTGCTGAGTTGTCTCGATCCTGAGTCGTCTTAGGCGGTGTTGAGTTGTTCTTTCCCGCATAAACAAATCTAATATTTCATGCACGTATCAGTTTTAAAAATTAACCCCATCGTAGAAAATTTAATTTTTCAATTCCTGAATCTATGCAAATAAAAGCAAGAATAATATAATTGAATTAAAGAATTTTGACAGAAACTGATAATTTGTAGCATCAATGGATTTTTTGAAAAACTTTGCATCCAGAGGATAAGAAAAAGAAAATCCCACGTTATTTTTGTTGCTTGCATGCGGATTTATTTATTTGCAGCTAATGCATTATTCATTTCATTAATAATATTTCCCAACATGTACAAAGTTGCATGACTAAACAATTATTTTTTTTATTCAATTTCTTTTTCGGAGGAAGAAAAATGGACATAGTATAGATCGACGATTTTAAATTATCACATCTTCTGTTTTAGCAGAAAACAAGGCGATAATTCTACTAAAACGCAACAGGTTACTGGGAGTGCGAGAAAAATCAGACATTAGTGAAGAGTAATGACAATAAAGAACGGATTCCAGGGACAGAGAATATGGCGATCGAGGTTGCATTTAATTCTTTGAAGATCGCAAATGTCAGAAAGCCAAGAAAACCGGAAGAGGACTCTACAAGAATAGACTTTACGATTACATTTCGCTACTTGAACAGAAAAACGATGGGACCTAGTTTCCAATGAAGTAGGAGGTGACATTATTGTGGTCGGCGTACCAAGAAGCAGAGCTCGTTTAGAACAATTTCTGTTAAAATATTTATAGTAAAAACAGAGATGCCATGTCTAGACGGATTAAAGGCCTTTATTTTGATTTTGAAGACATATAATACTATCACCAAACGGTACCTTTATAAACGTGAAAGAAGCGAATCTGACGGGAAAAAAAAACAAACTTTTAGGCAGAGCAGACGGAAGCAAGCTTCCTAGCTGCAAACCTAACAATTGCTTCAATATAGTCATCTCACTTCCTGAGGCCAAAAAGCTGCAGCTAGTATATTTCTTTTGAAGATTAGGATGCACTAATGTAAATATAGTTCTGTAATATGCCTAAAAGCCTTCGTTCTGGAGGAATTAATATTTACATGGTATTTGTTGGCACAGTTCATTTTCGAGATCAGCAGCCAGTTTTATTTATTCATAATATTTAACCTAATATTACGACAGATGTACATGTACTTGTATCATCAGCATAGATACAGTATACTTAGGAAATGTAGACATCGAACTGGTCGTTGTTGAAGATAAAGTAGGTCCTAGGATAGAGCCCTGTGTTGCATTAATGTGAAATGATCAAGATGATTTGCCATTCAAGGCGGATGGCATTGGGACACAGCCCCCCCTATATATTTTTTCAATGAAACATGACCCAATGCACATGTTAGTAATTCGTATTTCTATTCCACAAAGTCGTTCCTTGCAGATTGAACACAGATTCTCGATTGGATTTAAATCAGGAGATTTTTTTGATCCAGTCGATAGAACTTTGGTTTTCCCATCGGTAAGGCTTACGTTCGTGCAGTGTTAAAATTTTCGTACGCTTCCTTGGAGTAACGTCCATTGCAGACAATGGCTGTAGGACAACTAATCGACAGTCGAGGCAATAGTATCCGGGCGTCATGAAAATCTGATGCAATCACGGATGACGCAATATTTTCAAGGCCAAGGGAATTTCATCATACACCCCGAAAACAGACCAAAATTATTGCACACCACTGCAAATGACCTAATTTGAGAAATAATAGAAATTGATTGCACCCGGTCACTCCAGTGGGTCTAAAACTGAACGTATGTTGAAAGGAAGGAATCTGAAGCGTTTGTTTCAAATAATTTGGACAAGGGTATATATATATATATATATATATATATATATATATATATATATATATATATATATATAGTCAAAACCTAATGAGCCAGACAAACCTACCAAGGTTTCACTTAGACTCTGATGATCTGCCTAAGTGAAACCTTGGTAGGTTTGTCTGGCTCATTAGCTTTTGACTAAGTCTGCTCTACGTTTGTATCGAGCTCTTTAGTTAGTTAGTCGTTTACTAGAATCGGGGTTTTTTCTATATATATATATTACAGTAAAAAACAAAATTACCTCGGCATGAGAATAATCTACTTCTGGCTCATCTGAACCCATCCGTCTGATGGAATATAAGAAGAATATAAGAATATAAAAATCGCAACCGATTAAGAGAGAGCAGTTTTCGTTTTTAGGCGTTAAAATTAACAAGCCTTTCTTTGCCCCTGTACCAACAGATTGTAGGTCATTTTTTTAAAATCAACTACCAATTTGACCTTATCGAACGGATCAGATTTACTATGAAGGCAGGAGTAAATAGTTGTGTCATTAGCATATATAACGACCCGAGAATCTTTGACAACAGAAAAGTCCTTTATTAACATTTCGAACAACTTATGTCCAAGTATACAACGCTGAGAAACACCTGCATTAATGAAAAACAAAAGATCAAGAAGAGTGGCCTTTCAAGGCAACGTTGAAAAGAAAGTCATGATTTGGAAAGACTGAATCAATTAAAAAAATCTTCTACAAATATCATAATCTTTCAACTTGAGAAACATAAAAGTATGCCAAACCCTGTCAAATGCCTTTGAGATATCCAAAGAAACAGTCCGACGTTCACCATATTTTATCTTTAAACTTGATACACTCATTTAGAAATATTATTTGACACATCAGAATTTGACCTAGAGAAGCGAAAGCCATATTATCTCTGAGGTGAGATACTTAATGAATTCAGAGTTAAGTATAGCGTCTTGAACTTTGCCAAAAATCCGTAGAAGGCCGATAGTGTGAATGATCGTCTGAGTTCTTAAAGACTGGAACTACAGGAGTTGATTTCCAAGAAGCAGCAAGAGTTCTTTGTAGAGGTCAGAGAGAGAGAGAGAGAGAGAGAGAGAGAGAGAGAGAGAGAGAGCAGCAGCCAATTCATGGGCAGATTTCTTAAGGACTATTTCAGGGATACCATCACATCCACATGCTTTGTCAAAATTCAGTTGAGAGATGATAGCAGAAACCATGGAAGGAGTTATGTGCATATGACTCAAAATAGACTCACTTCTAAGGGGAAAGTCAAACCAAGATATGCTAGATATGACAATAGTAGAATTTGAAGAGAATTTAGGAGCTAAAATTTCTGCTTCATCAGCAGAATACGTTAACACTTCAAATGGAGTGAATAGAGGAGGAATGAAAGACATTCTTATCAAACACATTATTACACAGCCGCAGGTTGTCACATGACACACGCTTGTTATAGGCTATACGGTTTGATCAGACGCAATTAGTCGCCTGTTGTAATCGGAATTGTACACCCGGGAAATTTTTGCTTTTAACTTAACTTGACAAAAGCCATCCTTTTCCCGACTCAGTATATTTTTATTACAAGCCGAGAAGTCTAAAAAAAATTGACTCTAAGAATGCTACATGGCGAGATAAAACCACAGTGGCTTCTCTTAACAATATTAACCTGGAGTTATTCCGATCTTAGCGAAATTATTTAAACACTGCTTGGATGAGAAATCCTTCCCAAGTCTCTGGCAGGTATTAACTGTATACGCTGTTTTCAAGAATTCCGGTATACTCTCATACTCATCACAACATAGACCCACCAGCTTCATTGTCATTCTTAAATATTTTGAAGCTATAATCAACAACTAGCTTAAAAGCCGCTCGATCACAATAGGTAGCGAAGTGTTGATGCAGTAGGTAACAATAAACTACAGAAGAACTCAAAATTGCATTTAAGTATTGCATTAATATTTTGGTGTGCCTTTTAAAGGTTCAACGCTAATTATTCTGCCGTCACTTAATTTAAAGACAATTTGATGTACGTAGGTCCTTACTTTTCGTACAAACAATTATTTTTACTTCATAAGTGTCTTTCGTTGGATTTCGCAATTAATTACAATTATTCCCAAATTTATTTACAAGTTGTAAAAATTGTTATCGTACAAAAAAATTGTCGTAAAATTTCACGTAAAAAATCGCCGAAAACAGTCGAATTAATGAAAATTTTGGATTCCAAATTTTCAGGATTGCAGGTCCAGATCCGGCCCGGAATGTTTTTAATTTGCTCATGGATTCCAAAATAGCACGATATATTGGGCTACGGCCTCTAGGAGTAAAGTTGAAAACTCGGACAATTTTAATTTGAAACACTGTCATTTTTTTCATTTGAACATCAGCTATTGAAAGTTAGAGAGTTGTGTCCCTTTATTTTTTTTTATTAGCCACAATGGCGCAATCCGAAAAAAATCGCAGTAATGAAACTTGTGAATCCAAAATTTCAGGATTTTGAATCCGGATCCGGCCCGGAATGATTTTAATTTACAGACTGTTCCTGATTCCAGAATGGTATGATATCTTGGGCTACTGCCTTCAGAAGTAAAGTGGAAAAGGTGTGATACAATGACACATTGACATTCGTATTTATTATATAGAAGATATTTTTGATAATCTAAATAGGGGCAGGCACTGGTGTGACAAATATTACGTGTTTAAATCGTCTAGATTCACTAATGTTAACCTAATTGCCATTATTCACTAGACAACTTGGTTTGACTTTCCCCTTAGAAGTGAGTCTATTTTGAGTCATATGCACATAACTCCTTCCATGGTTTCTGCTATCATCTCTCAACTGAATTTTGACAAAGCATGTGGATGTGATGGTATCCCTGAAATAGTCCTTAAGAAATCTGCCCATGAATTGGCTGCTGCTCTCTCTCTCTCTCTCTGACCTCTACAAAGAACGCTTGCTGCTTCTTCCTTTTCTGCTTCTTGGAAATCAACTCCTGTAGTTCCAGTCTTTAAGAACTCAGACGATCATTCACACTATCGGCCTTCTACGGATTTTTGGCAAAGTTCAAGACGCTATACTTAACTCTGAATTCATTAAGTATCTCACCTCAGAGATAATATGGCTTTCGCTTCTCTAGGTCAAATTCTGATGTGTCAAATAATATTTCTAAATGAGTGTATCAAGTTTAAAGATAAAATATGGTGAACGTCGGACTGTTTCTTTGGATATCTCAAAGGCATTTGACAGGGTTTGGCATACTTTTATGTTTCTCAAGTTGAAAGATTATGATATTTGTGGAAGATTTTTTTAATTGATTCAGTCTTTCCAAATCATGACTTTCTTTTCAACGTTGCCTTGAAAGGCCACTCTTCTTGATCTTTTGTTTTTCATTAATGCAGGTTTTTCATTAATGCATCGATCGCATTAGAAATTTCAAAGGTCTTGCATTTTGCACATGCTCTCTAGTTATGGAATCAATGTAAGGATGAAGGTATAAGTTACGGAACAGGCTTCCGAGGCCAAAGCGATCAACTCTCTTTCTATATTACATAAAATATACTCCTATCATTTGTGAATATTTATAACGTATTGGTACGACTGTATATGAGAGGATCTCCCAAACACTAAGAGATCGAGATCAGAGGTTGGCAGCTGATCTCTTCTCTGAGCAAGCTTTAACAGCTCAGCGGGGGAAAATGGCTGCTTATGTTTCATGACATGTAAACCAAACTACCGGCATTCCGTCACCACCGAGCTGATCCAGAAGTTTCACCTGCCGCCATGAACAGGTGGTCCCTCATACCACAAGTGGTACTGTTCCATCGCCGAAGATGCTTGAAAAAGGGTCAGTTCCTTGTACCACCCTAGGAGGTACCTGACTCCACCTGCTATCCTCTACGTTTACAAGAGCCAGATCAGATTCAAAATCGGATTACTGCTGCTATATACGGGCAGGAGGTTCCTAGTTTTCACTTTCGAGTCTTGATAACGTCTAAAAGCATCTCCGCCTCTTTGTGAGTAATGAATTATTTTCCACCTTGCATCCCCTTTCCCAGAGACGAAACGTCGCAAGCCTCCCATTGCTCTCTCACTACATCCATAGTAAGAGCTCAGAATAACTACATTCGTTAGTTCCGCCAGTTCTAACATTCAAGACTAAGACTAGCTATGAAAAGCACATTGACTCGAGCCATCCTCATTCCTTTTATATTCCATTGGTGAGATGTAATTTCCATTTGAACAGATTCTTCACACGAACCACTGCCTTGTGGAATGAACTATCAAGAGGATGCTTCTCCGATCACTACAATGTTCACCTATTTAAGTCTAGGGTCAATCATCGTCTTCCCCACATATACCCATAAAATTTGTATCCCTCTACCTTGAGTGGCTCTTGAGGCATGTACAGAGTGAACATCATTGTGATAGCGAAAATTGAATCATTGAATCTCGATTATTTTCTCTGGTGTTTTCTGTAACCATTTTGTTAAGATGGCTTCTTGAATTTCAGCTGTTGATTTAGCGGAAGACATGAAAACTAAACAAAACAGAAAAAAAAGAAAAAGAAAAACACAAAAAAATACGGAAATTGGATTGAGGATGACTACTTTTAAAATGAACTTTAAGAGAACCAGATAACGTATCAAGCGAAATTCTTTTGGAAACAAAAACCAAAAAAAAAAAAAAGGAAAAAATGGCATAATCTTTTTATTTTTATTTTTACAGTAAATTTCCCTTAAAGACAGTATTTGGGTTGAATTTTATGATGAAAGAAAATAACTCCAGTAACTCCAAAATTCGCTTGATGAGGAAATGGAACTAATGTCTTTGGTTTAATAACAAAATTAAATTCAGGGGCTTTAGCTTCCATTTCTGAAACATGGTCATCACTGTGTAGCGGTAAAACCATATTTTAAATCTATTAATTTATAATATTAATGCTCTGTAAATTTAAATTTACATAGAGCACTATTGTGTAAAAATAAAAATATCTATAAGAACACCGGATTTTATATCTTACTGTTCTTTCCTTTTTATTTATATATACATATATATATATATATATATATATGTTTACGAGATTGCAGACCCAGATGTGCTGGAACACTCACTTAACTCTTGAAGATAACCATTCTGAATTCATGCTTGTACATATTGATATCATATATATATATATATATATATATATATATATATATATATATATATATATATATATATATATATATCACTATTTTTTAAATATTATAACATAAATATGTTATAAAATCACAACAGAAATACCCATTTTGTTTCAATACCTCTGGTGTCTTATCAAGCGCTGATGTTGAATGTAGAATAAAGGGTTTTAAAAGGTTCAAATTAATTAACGACCCCTCTCAAGGGGAAAACGCTGTTACATAAGCTGGAATGACCAATCAAAATACAAGTATACGAGAATTAAAAAAAACTTCACAACGAAGTAAGGTTATAATAGCTATTAAATGCTTTAAAGTTGTGGTTATACTAAAATAGAATTTATTCTAACCAAGAAGTATTAAATTATATGATAAAATTTGAAATTAAAAGAAATTAGGTGAAAGAAAATAAGAACTACCTACAGAAACGGTTGAAGTGTAGCGTCAATCGACATCTCCAGTTGCCTTGATCTATCCACTTCCCTTCTTCACATGCTTTCATTTTTCATTCCTATCTGCTCTCGCTCCAAATCTTCTGTAACCCCCTTGCCTTGATCGACCCACTGTCTTTCTCTTTCACCACATCCTCTACTTTACCACTCCTGTCTGCTTTTCCTCCAACCATTCTTTAACCCCTTGCGTGATAGTGGCCTCCAGCCTTGCTTGGGGTGATACGCTTAAAAAAAAAAATATGTGTACAATGTACACACATTCACTACTACATACAGATGCACAGAAAAGCCTACCTATCGATAAATTTATACACACATATATACATATAATAATTGGCCACTCGATATCGAGCACACCCGTTGCAATGCACAGCTAGCTAGCGCATATTGCAACATTTGCACAGGCATTTTTTGCAATTTCCCAACTGGGAAATGCCCAGAGAGCCCACCTGCAGTTTATACTGTTATTGGCGTGTGCAGAGCCAATTAACAGTTTTTTTTTAGAGCGTTGGTGCGAACCCAGCGTGAACATGAATGAACAAGGCTGGCCACCTCAACTCGCAATCACGGTCAAATCACGATGAACACACCGGTTCCCGTTCGAGCATCGTAGAGCCAGGTCAGTACTTAGATGGGGGACCACTTGGGAACACCTGGTACTGTAAGCAGTGTGGCTGTGTGGCTGAGTGGTCTAAGGCGTTGCTTTAGCATCCCGAGGCACCGAGTTCGAATCCTGGCTGGAATTAATTTCAGCAGCTATCGGACTCCAAGCACAGGGCACCTTTGGCAAGTGTCTGTTCCATAGCCACGGGTCCAGCAAAAACCATGTGAGGGAATTTGGGAGAGGAAACTGTGTGGAAGACCTCGTGGGCCAAAGCTAGCACGATATATACATATATACACATACACACCTACACATACATACATATACGCATACGCATATGCATATATACACATAGAGAAGCAAGCATAAATATATCAACCCACACAGCAACGTAAAAAAGTAAACAATATATTGTATATATTTATGGATTGGTAGGCTTTTCTGTGATTCTGTATGTAGTAATGAATGTGTGTACACAGTACACATATTTCTGTAGGTAGTTCTTATTTTCTTTGACCTAATGTATAATAAGTCGTATAAAGACATCTATGAAAAAATATATATTTTTATATATATTTGACTGTTTGGAATTTTCGTTATTTTTATATATTAGATGATGTTATTTTTATATGTATATATTTGTTTTATTGTCCTTTCTTTTCCTATTCTTTGTTTCTCTATTCTATTTGACCATTTTTATCTATGTCAGCTTCTCCGCCTTCTAGCTAAAATCAAACTTTAGCATCTACCTTTGGGTCAATCGATATTGATTAAAATCAATTGATTAAAATTTCGCCTTCGTCACGCTCACGTTGATTCTATTGGGAACCTATTCGCTCGTGATTTACTCTTATCTTAGTAGCCAATTCTACAGACACAACAATGTAAACCTGGCAACTGCTCTTGAAATAGAGCTCCAATCAATGAGGCAAGAAATGGCTTGTAAATTTTAAGACCTCTAAAATAAAAAATAAAAAACTGCTTTCATTTAATCGCCAGAGAGAATCTAGTCATCAGTATAGCTGAAGCTAAACTTAGGAGAGCAATGCTTTCGGTCTTATCCTTACGTTTTCCACTGAATTGAAGTGGAGATATTATTTGAACCAATTGTTACGTCTACTGCAAGGAAAGTTGGTTCACTGTGTCGTACCAGAAAAAATTTTCTCGTCAGAATTCCTTTTGCACATTACAAATCTACCAGTCATCTATGCTTTTAATGCTGTTATCATATCTGGTCTGGTTCTCCTGCTGTACATCTCGAGATTCTTGACCCATTCATAGAAGGGTATGTAATTTAACCGATCCTGACCTGGCATCCCGACATCAGCCACTTTCTCAATGACGTGACGTGGCTTCCCTCTGTCATTACTAAAAATATTTCCATGGCAAATGTTCTGATGAGCTTTTTCCCAGCAGTCTAGATTACATGAATTTAAGCTTACTACTAAATTGGCAAGTAGGTCTCACCGCTTTACAGCTGAATTATCTAGATACAACCACCACTTTTACTCTAATAGTCTAATTTTCTCGCAATTCTCACCTGTGGAACTCCTTTCTGATTTCTTGCTTCCCTGGTAATTACACTCTTCAAAAATATAAATTCAATGTCAATCGGCATCTTCTGTCTATTAGAAACTTGTTCCTTTTAGTTCTTTCCTCAATCCTCGACATTGTCAGTTTTCTAATGCTTCTCATTCCCTTTCACTTTCACTTTCACTTCCTGTACCTTCCTCTGCTTTGTAGGAGTATTATCGCCTTACTTGGGGTGAAACGATTAAAAATATATGCAATCAAGAGTTTCCTCCTGGTAGTGATTTCACCTCATCATCACGCAAGATTATTCATAGATAAGAGGCCCATGACACCCTGTTCTACTAGACTGCCGTTTTTCCGTCAAGAAGCTTTAACGGCTTTTTAAATTGGGCTTACTTTTAATCTGCTGTGTGTCTAGCTACTTATATCGCCACGAGAAAAGCCTGGTGGGAGACCGGTTTAAGCAGGATGTGCTAGATTATACGGCCACACAAAGCAGTGAAATAAAATCACTGAAATGAAACGTAACTATTTCACATGGAGATGTACCTGTGGTTTAGTGGATAAAGACTCTGAATACGAAATCGGAGAGCAGGGTTCGGATTCCATTTATGAACGTTTATTTACGCACAAATAAAGCAAAAGCATGAAACCATTTCTGTCCGCTCCAGCTATGGGTTAAATATTAAGTCTTGTATTAGGATAAATTATTGTTATCCTCCAAAAACATTCTTAAACCAATATTCACTCGCAAATACAAAGGGTGAATAAGTCGTAAAAAAAGATTTTAAAAAATCACATATCCGAGACGAATAGTCGACTATCGCAGAGAGAAAATAAATATTGAATCGCAAGTGTTTTTTTTATACACTGAGCGCGAACATTAATGGACCCCTATTCATCTGTAAAAGTTGCTTGACAGAACAAGAAATTTACCAATTGTTTTTTATTTTTTCTAAGTTACAATTTTGTAGAGAAAAAACAATTCATATTTATTAATTTTAGCGTTTAAGGTACAATAGGAATTGTGCAAATATGTCACTCAACACAATGGCCTCGTATATTTTACACAAAAAATTGTCATTTTAAAGTCAGCAGAATTAAATTAAATGTCCTTAAAATAAGTGAAGTCATCACACAAGAATGCTTATATACATACATACATACATACGTGTGTGTGTGTTTGTGTGTGTGTGTGTGTGTGTGTGTGTGTGTGTGTGTGTGTGTGAATTATAAATATAAAACACAAATTACCCCATTCAGATGGTCATTTCTTCTCCGGAAGATTCTCCCTGGGACTTGAATTCTAACGTTATTTTCTTAAAAGAATTTTGAAAATTAAATATAAAGCAAAATATATATTAATTTAATTCTCTCTGTTTATCTGCATCTCTCTCTTTCTCTCTATCTCTCTCTCTCTGTCACCCTCTATCTCTCCCTAATATATATATATATATATATATATATATATATATATTGGGTGTATAAAAATACTATTACAAACTTTGGCGCGGGTTCCTTACTCCGGAACAAGAAGAAAATTTCCTGTTAAGATATGTCCGCAAATCCTTCATTTCTTTTACCCTGCAACCCGTTTCTCAGAGACGATTTGTTGTAAAGTGCACCTGGCGAACTACATTCTTTGATTTCCGCCAGTTATAAACTTCAGGGATTGGAGCCGCCATGTCTCTCACATTGTAGCAAACCACTCTTATTCCATCCTTATTCTATTGGTGAAAAGTAAATTCTACTCGAACAGCTTCTTCCGTCGAATCTCTGAACTGTCTCCCAGGGAAGTGGAAGTTTTCCAGATCATTACAATCTTAACCTGCTCAAGCCTAGGGTTAACCGTTATGTGTGCGTGTGGAGGGTGCGTATGATAAAATATATCTTTAAGGTATTCTATATTTATGGGTTAAAGTGCTCAGTATCAGGAATAGAAAGAAGAGAGATCAACACCTAGCGGTAGCACTATTTCATACTTAAACGCAATCTACGTGTTGGGCTCAATGTGTACACACACACACACACACACACACACACACACACACACACACACACACACACACACAGATACACACAGACATATATATATATATATATATATATATATATATATATATATACATATATATATATACGAAGGCTGAACAAAAACTGTCGGGACTTATGCTATAAAATTACAACATCAAATCGGCATTTAATTACCTTCGAAGTAGTCTCCTTCTGAAGCCACACACTTTATCCAGGGTTGTTTCCATTGGCAGAAACATTCCTGGAACTCCTTTTTGGGAGACAACGAGCAGCTGCCTCGAAGTATTCTCTTAGTTGTCTTCGAAGTTTTGAAATCTTGTTTCTTTCAAGTGCGATTAGATTTTTGAATAGAAAAATTGTCGCAAGAGGCGAGATCTGGAGAATATGATGTGTAAATTTATTTATAAGCAAAAAAAAAAAAAACGGGTGCTCAAATCATGTCATTGATGGTGAGGTGGGAGGAGCACACTCTACACACTTTCATTACAAGCTTTGCTATAAACAACGGAAGTGTACAAGAAAGTTATAATTTGTATAAAGTGGGTATGCTCGACAAATGTCAAAGTCAATTTGCAACAAGTGGCTTCACTCTGCATACATTAACTCCGTTACCATAGCAATAGTCCTTATAATTTTTGATCAGATTTCATACATATATATATATATATATATATATATATGTGTGTGTGTGTGTGTGTGTACAGGAACGTGCGTGCACCTGTGCGTGTGTGCGTTCGTGTGTGTGTGTGTGTGTGCGTGTGTGTATGTATTTCCCTATGTACAAATGCCGGTCTTCCAAACAAATGTATTCGCAAAATCTGTTCGGCTTATTAGGATAAATGGCATAATTTCTCAAGCCTTTTTTCATCAATGTAAGCAAATTTTGAGAAAAAAAAGAGACAGTAAATTGATATGACAAAATATTTTCCAATCTTTGCTTCTCATGCCTTTGATCTTTCACTTCAACCTGTTTATACTGTTCACAAGAAATTCCTTCTTCGCAACTCCCCCAACTACTACAACTACTATTTCTTCTTCTTCTTCTTCTTCTTCTTCTTCTTCTTCTTCTTCTTATTATTATTATTATTATTATTATTATTATTATTATTATTATTATTATTATTATTATTATTATATTATTTGATATCTGGAGTTTACACATTTCTTTCCGGGTCCCGCCTAGGGACCGAAGGTTAGAAATGGCACCATGACACTTTCCACTGAAAAAAAAATACATTGATAAGAACCTTCGTAAAGTGTGGGCTGTACTTGTCAGAAATTTTTTTTTATCTCTTTGAGGCATGGACTTCCAGGGATCCCTTCAATTAGTCTACTGGAATCCTTTCCAACCAGTCCAAGGGCTCCAACTACAACAGGGATTGTTGATGTTCCCATGTGCCACATTTTTGAGATTTCTATTTCAAGGTCTTTGTATTTTGACAGCTTTTCGAATATCTTCAATGATACATTGCAGTCTGCAGGGACTGCCATATTAATAAGGTGGCACTTATTTTGTTTGTGGTCTTTAATAATAATAATAATAATAATAATAATAATAATAATTATCATTATTATTATTATTATTATTATTTGTACCGTGTCACTTCCGGATGATCATAACACTTCATAACTACCAGTCATTTGCAGCTCTTAGTAAGTTTTGTCGTTTTAGTAAATCTCTTTATCCTAATCCTTGTCCTGCCAACCATATACACAATTTCGATATTTAGCTTATTCGCTGCTTTCATCTAACCCTCTGGCTTTCCGTACACCCTATGAGCTTCATATTCCCAAAACCTTATTTCCTCATCAAGTGTCCTAGAATTTACATTTGGCTCTATCTTAATCGAAGTAGAAGTTTCTCTTTGGTTTCAATTTTCATAAAGCATCATCGTTACTCATCTTTTCACTCCATGGGATTAACAGCATGTTTCTAAAAGTCGCATTTCTTTTAGCTCAAGTGTTTTCTTCATCTGTTAGGAGAGTGTTCAACATTCACTGTTATATTAGGGGAAGCTATTACATAACAGTTCGATACTCTTTTTGTTACGAATGAAATTTATCTCTTTCCTAATACGTTGCTTAGCTTTTGGAAGGCATTATTTACCATCTTGGCCCTTCGGATTTCGTTGTTGCCTTTTCCGTCCTCTCTACAAACACACTTTCTTAGATGTATGTACTTGTTTCATTTAGTCTCAAAATAAAATATTTTCTAATAAAGAGCTTATTTTATTGATGGTAATAAGCTATATGTGACAGTGGCTATCTTTGTATGTAGTATAGTCTACTATTCCTGTTGAAATTTTTCAGTTCCATAAAGTAAAATTGTAGTGTTCCGATAAATGTCCTGTTTACTCACGAGGAACAGGAATTAGAGAATCCCTAAACACGTTTCTGCTACTATCTGTCTATATTTCTGAGATAAGGTATTATGTACACTGTTTACATTATTCGAAGTATTGTCCTCATCTTTGTTGCCATATTTATCACAACGTTTCGGCACATATGCTAGGCCACAAAAATCTCTTGAGCTGACTAAGCATAGAAATATAAACAATATGGGAACCAGTAATAATGAGCGCCAGAAAAAAAGCAATAATAACAACAAAAATTGCTATATAAGCTCTGGTAAAAAACATGAAATGATAACAGCAAAAATTGCAATATGAGCACTGGTAAAAACATGTCTGCTGAAGACATAAATGATAAATCCCAGTAATCCATACACAGATGTCCTCATGGAAACATGGTACAGTGGATAAAGGCGTTGGTTAGATCCGGTGACAGGACCCAAAGTGTTGTGAGTTCAATACCTGGTTTAGGCGGTGGAGAATTTGGAGAGGTGAATTAACATGAGATAACTGATATCCACGAGAACAGTATACTCCAACGAGTGAAATAAACGGTTCAGCTCGACTTTCCAACCACCTGAAGAAGGCTGGAGCGTACAACGGCCGAAACGTTGTGATAAATATGGCAACAAAGTTGAGGACAATATTCCGAATAATGTAAATAGTGTACATAATGTCTCATCTCAGAAATATAGACAGATACTTAAGAAGGCCGTAGCGTACAACGACCGAAACGTTGTGATAAATATGGCAACACAGATATTAAATAGTGTACGTTTCTGCTAGTTTTAGTGTCTAATTCAGTTTTCTGCTCTCACCTAGTGTTAAAATCTATTTATAAAGTTGATTTGCTTTTTTAATTGATTATCTTATTTATCAATTCAAGTATTGGTGTCATGGCGATATAGGTAGAACTGTCTAATTATTGGGGAAGAACTTCTATTAACATTTTACTTTTATAAAGAATCTGTTTCACTTATTTTTCGTTGCAAATATTTTACAATATTCCATCGCTTCAAATAATTTTGTACACGCTGTAGGCATATTTATTCTTCTAGGGACTTTGTCCCTTCAGGAGTTTGATGATCATGGCTCTCAACAATTAACTTTCTATTGTAGCTCTTAATAAATTTTGTTTTTCTCTTACCTCTCCTAAATCTTATTACGCTATCCATTTATTCAAGGTCCCTAAGGAGGCTATGCGCTGTTTTCCTTTGTCCTGTGAGTATCGCAATATCCAAGATAATTTCCCTTATTATTAGAGATTTCAAATATCTCTCCCTGATGTTAAATAGATATTTCCTTTTTGTAGACATTTTCTTTGAACTTCGTCGTTGTTGCCATGTTCGGTCAATTGTATCCTCGGCATTCTCCATATTGTTTTCCCTGACGTCTCTTCTTCTGTTCATGTAGGAGAACTGATATTACGTAACACTTGAGTATTCTTTTGTTTGTTTCTAACGAAGTATTTCTCTTTCTTAATACTATGCTTAGCTTTTGAAATGATCTTTGGCGATATCAATGCGCCTTCGGATTTCAGTGCCACATTTCCGGTCCACTGTTCCTAAATATTTAACTTTTTGTAATTATTTGATTTTCGTATTTACGATTTGTAATTTGCATGTTTTGCTAACAACCATGTATTCCGTTATCTTGCAATTGATGTTTAGTCCTTTCTTCTTGCCTTCCTTCACTACATTCTGTAGGAGTTCTTATAGCTTCCTTTCTATGTCTGCTATCAGCATTGCTTATCTTATTTTGTTAATAATTAATCCTGGTATGACTTCTAATTCTCTCAGAATCGATTCAGGTTATAAGTTGAATAAGTCCGGTGAAAAGACATATCTTTGTCTTACACTACATTCTACTTTTGTATATCTACTTTTGTATATCTATAGGTATGTAGGCGGTTTCCTACAATTACCGGTTCTGGATTATTCTAATTTCCTTATGCCAAGGTTACTGTACAGTTCCAACATTTTTTTCTGTGACTGATTTTAGCAAAAGCTTTTGGATATTCTATAAAATATCTCAGTTCAGATATCATTCTGTGAATAAATATTACTTTCCTTGTTCCAGTGTCTTAACGAACCCGCACTGTCCTTGTCCTATTTCCGCTTTGATTTTGCTGCGAGCTCTGTTCATCAGAATTCGGATAATGAGTTTTGTTATATGACTCATTAGGCTGACTGTTGGATTAAGTTCGCATTCCTTTGTAAATGGCTTCTTAGGCAGTGCTATGAAAATAGACCTATTGAGCTCTTCAGTAGATCTAATGTTGTAGATTTTATTTATTAACCTTGTAACCTTGTCTATGTCTAAATTCGATGCACAAAATTGGTTTTATTCTGAATCTGACAACCCGGATTCCTACAGACGTGACCTCGGTTTCACATCCTTCTTCACATATCCACTTAATAACAAACTACGGCCGTTGGTTCCTCCAAAACAATGTCACCAGTTATTGACATTATTTATATTGTTCGGACTGTTGGCCTCATCTTTATTGTCATATTCACGACATTTCGGCAGTTGTACGTTTCGGCCTTCTTCAGAATTTCGAACTGAGCCCTTTATTTCATCCACCGGGGTAGGTTGTTCTAGTTCCATGAGCCATGCCTTCTCCCGATGTCTCGGCCATCTCTCTTTAACTCCGCTCTCTACGTTTTTTTTTCATCCCTGCAATAATCAGGTACTGAACTCACAAATTTATCCACTGGGTCATGCGTCCTTGATGGCATGCAATTTAGGGATTTATAAACTTAAAGATTTCAGTTCAAAATTCTAATCACCTGAAGAAAGCAGGAGTCCAAAAGTCTGAACAATGTAAATAATTATAAAATTATCTCTGAAATATAAACTGATATTGAAGTTTCAACAGTGTCTGTTAAAATACATGGAGTTGCCACGACATTGTGCACGACTGTAAAATATATTTATTCCTTATTTGGTTTCCTTTCATTTGATTCAGTTAGTGTGAAGATTTGCCTGTAAGTTTTAGTTTTTTTTGCATAACAGGTTGACTGCCAATTTACGAAGTTTGATTTCAAATACCAATTTTATAATGTACAATTTAGGCAATAAAATTTTTAATGAGTTGATTTATAGCTTCAACTTAACATGGTTTTCACACTAAAACTAACAATTTGAATAAACTTGTTGACATCCACAGAAAATGCCAAGCATGGGATAATTTGTCGCCAGCACCATAATAGAAACTGTCAACAACTGATGGTTGGTAGTCAATGTATAAGACACCCATTACATGCTTCCGGGAATGACGAGAAACATATTTTTTATTATTCTCGGAGAGTTTGTGAGCTGACATTAACATTGTTGCAAGGAATAATCGTTCTTAAGATATTCTTTTGTTCACAAAATACATAGAATGATCAGTTCCTTAGCCTGTTTCAAACGTAATTTTTGGAAAAAAAGAAAGATGCTTAAATCCACGAAAAACAGAAAATGGCGTGGTCAGCAGTATTTAATGTACAAAGCATTCAGTGATTTTTAAGAACCAGTTACAGTTTGAGATATGACACCGAAAGGTGGGGATCTATAACTGCTAATGACACAGAAATATATGACTGCCATAAATCACAGGTTTCTTTTTTATAATACGATGGACATGCTTGAAATGTTCCCCCTAAAATACGACGACGCGAACCACTATCTCGGTCTTTATAGGAATCACTGTTCTGACGACTATTTACATAAACTTGTTACTAGCCTAGTCGCCGATTTCATCTTCCTCTTTTGCCTTCAATATATCATGTGAGTGTCAAATTCTCCATGTACCCTTTCCTCATTATATACCCTAGAATACAACTGTTACTTTCCGATTCAATGTGTGAGTATTTTTTTTTGTTTCCATTTTCCTCAAAACTTCATATCCTTCTGTTGAACCACGTTCTTATTCATTAAAATGTATTCTTCATATGTGAGGAGATTGTCCAGTATTTGATGCTATATAGGACGACATGTATTAAATAACAGTTCAGTACTAATTGCGTTTTTAATTAAATTTTCCTGTTTCTTTATACTTTGCTTAGGTTTTGTAAGACATTTCCCTGTTTCAATGCAACTTCGGATTTTGGTGTCATGTTTTCGGTCCTCTTCTAAAATACTTCCCTGATTTTGAAACTTTTGAAAACTCTTAATAAATAGACAATCACCACAAGACAGATATTACAAGTAAAACAATTCAATAACAATATTAATGATCTTTAAAATGACAGCCATAAATCACATATTTAAAAAAAAAAATCCGAACGACCTATTGTGACAAATTCTTCCCACAATACAACGAGGCCAAACAGCAAATCAGCAAGCCGATCATCTATGCTACAGCAAGCTGCAATATTGCATTCCATAAAAATAAATGAATAGACAGATGAATTACGGAAAACATAACTGAAGATGAATTATTTATGAAGCAATATGGTTCGAACAAAATAATAGGAATAAGAACATTATTGATATTATTTGCACTGTCCTCAGTTTTGTTGCCATTTTCACAATGTTTCAGTCATGGTGACTCTTGGCCTCCATTAGGTGATTTTTAGCCCGGGTAATCTTCAGGAAATTTAGAAATGAACACTTTATTTAATCTACAGCGTTTGATTGTTCTCCAGTAAAAGAAAATTGTAACCATACCATTCGTTGTAAATCTCCAGAATGCTCTGTGAATCTTTGCTATATTGTGACTGTTCATTGTTATATTAGAATAGCACGTATTTGTCGAATTATGTCAAGTCCATTAATGGAGCAACTTTTTACAGTGCATAGTAACCTAGCTGGCAGCACTCAAAGACGTATTTAGGCGGGACATTCAACTCAACCCATACGATGTGAACATACCCACTTTATTACGAAACATTACCAACTTGCCTTGTTGAATCTAGTGGATAAAGCCTCGAGGAAGTCACCACGCCCTAAAACTATAATCAGCTTGAAAGAACGTGTATACTGACTCATCGGACCACGCCATACTTTGCCAGGCCTCCAGTGTGCAATTAATGATATTAGGATTCCAAGTGAAAGGCATGATCCAGTGTTGGCATGTTGACAGGGGTACTTTGTTAGTACAATGGCTTCCATATTCCATGGGAGCAAAATATCGCTGAAATGACTTGACCTCCTGTATTAAATGTGGATGTTATTTGAGGTAGTGTTGCTGTTCTATTACAGCAGACAATTCTAGCCAGAGGTTTGTGGTTAAGATCATTAAGGATCTGTGCTCGTTCACTGTAGTGTCGACAGTAGACAGTAACGCCTCCTCTCAGTCATTCCACGTTGACGCATGACCGTGAAATATCAAATATCAGCACTATACTTCTTTTAATTAATTCATCCCAAGCAAGGAAATATAGCCCCTAAGATGCAAGGAGTTACTGAATATGAAAGAATATGAGAAATAAAAATAAGTATCAAGGAGAAATAGCAATAAAAGAAGTGAGAAGTTTAACGTTCTATTTAAAATTTTGACGATCGAAGTTGACTGAAAAGAAAAAAAAAACAACAGAATCTACAAGAGAGTCCCACAAGCGAGAAGTGCGAGAGAAGAAGCTGCTAGCGTACGATTACATCTAACCAATTCAATTCCAAATTGATGAGTTCTTGTCAACAGTCTAGTAATGAGCTCATATTTTTTGAAATTCGTGACCCCCAAAGAGGAAAGCTCGTCAGAACAATTGCCATGAAAATATTTATAGGGAACGTGAAGGGTAGCAACGTTACGGCGGTGGCAAAGTGACTGAAGCGAGATGCCAGGTCAGGACCGATAACTTTGCATTTTCTTCTTTGTATTTTATCAAGAATCTCTAAATATTTATTAGAAGCATCAGATTAGATGTGACAACAATATTCAACGAATGAACGATTTATAAATGCTTAACATTGATTCGAGCGAGAAAAATTGACTCGTACAATCAAGTTGTGAAATTAACTTCGATAATTCACGTTGCCTTGCTATGAACAGCCAGATCTGAGAACGAGAAATTATAAAGGCCCTGTATATTTGCATGAATTCAAGATATGACAGCGTCACTTAGCATTAACTTTACATATTGCTTCTCACGACTCTATAAGTAATGGCTAATGCTGTCAAAAGATGAATCCTATCGAAACCAATCACAGTCACGAGCGTTTTATATAAAATAAAATAAATCCTATTATGGAAATAAACTTCCTGCGTATTTATTTTACAATATAAAGTTTTTAAAGTAATTAATTCATCACATAAAATTAATTCATGGCAAAAATCAATATATGTCGCGCGTCAAAATCAGCTGGGCTGCGATCTAGGCTTCAGTCAATTCCCCACCCAACGTAACATAACTGTCCTCTACCTGTCCTATAAATATTTTCATAATTCAGTCAGTTAGGTGCCATGCGGGATACACGCTCAGGCGATCATGTATCTTTCGATACATGACTGACGAGGCAGAATTTTTCCCGCAGTAAGTTGCCTTTTCTTTCTGCCGTAGACCAGTTGCCATCCAAGGTCTGTCGCACTATTCACCCATAACTGGGGAGAAGAAGAAGAGGGTTCATACCTTTCCCAAGGGTATTAGCACGTACGTGAATTTAATCCGATTCCTCATTCAAAGCCGCTATCCTCTACTCCACCTCATTTTCATAATTACTTGTAAGCTTTCCTAATTTGTAACTCACCTAAATCGAATATAATCGCAGTTCTAGATTAGAAGCTAGGTCTCATCATTTTCCAGTTGAAATTCATATTCTTTCGCACTCAGTGACCCCTTGTGATTTAGGGGTTATATTCCATTTCATGGGGAGAAATTTACTAAAAAATCAGGTAAATAATTTAAGTATCTACAGACGACGGAACAATATTATATATAAAGGGGTATACTTCAGTAATAAGTAGTGCCAGATTAAAGGAAACAATATCAACGAAAAAAAATTGTATGATATAAGCACTGGTAAAAAAAATGGGCTGAAAACATTAAGTTTATAAGTCCCTGAAATTCATACGCAGATGTCCTTAAAGACACATGGCACAGTGGATAAAGGCGTTGATTAGATCCAATGACAGGAGCCAAACAGATGAGAGTTCAATACCTGGTTAAGGCTGCGAAGAACTGATTTAACAAGCGATAACTGATAACTAGCATCCATTAGACATGTCACGTGGAACTAGAATAGTCTGCACCAGCGAGTGAATTAAAGGGTTCATTTGGACATTCCCCAAAAGTCCAGAAGAAGGCCGGAGCGTGCATCAGCCGAAACGTTGTGATAAATATGGCAACAAAGATGAGGACAACAGTCCGAATAATGTAAATAGTATAAAGGTATAAAACTATTTGCGTTTTAAGGTAAAAGTAAGGATTTTATTTTATTTTTTAAAAATTGTCTGGTATTTCAAAAAAATTCAGATCACACAAGAATATTCTTAAGGTTGTGAGAATGAAAAGTGAGGTAATTTAATGCCTAATAAACCAAAGTGAGTAATTGCTATTTTGTAGTTTTTTAAAATAAAATAAATTAACAATATATGTGACAAATATGAATATGTATCTCTATCTATAAAAGGCAGGATGTGAGTGTGTGTGTGTGTGTGTGTGTGTGTATGTATGTGTGTGTGTGAGAGAGTGTGTGTGTGTATGTGTGTGTGTGTGTGTGAGAGTGTGTGTGTGTGAGAGTGTGTGTGTGTATGTGTGTGTGTGTGAGTGTGTGTGTGTGAGTGTGTGTGTGTGAGTGTGTGTGTGTGTGTGTGTGTGTGAGAGAGTGTGTGTGTGTGTGTGTCTAACGAATGCACGGCCGCAATTTTCGACGGATTTGCACCAAAATTTACATGCACATGCTCCAAGTTAGCAAAGAGACCAAGACCGACATTGCATTTCCAAACTCCCATCGATAGTGGAAATAATGGATTTTTTTCATGCTTCTACGGCAGTTTTCATGTAGTTTGCGGCCATTTTCTACTGGCCAGAGTGAGAGCCTATAGCTGGCTGCCAAGAATAGGCAGGAAGATTCTATTGGGTAACTAGCATGCTAGAATGCAAAAAAAAAAAAATCGATAGCTGCATTCGTCACAAGTGGAAAAATTAAAATCTGCATGGCACTTTACTCGAATTGGCTCATTCGCTTGCTTAAACTCAACGTTGATTCTGATTCCGCAGAACTGGGTTGGGTATGAAAAAGTATTTGTTGTTAACATTCTTTTTTCATTCGGTTTTTCCAGTTACGAGTCCTTTTTTTAAAACTGATCGTGTTGTGTTCATTTTGTTCAGTTCTTTTTTCGTAACAGATTTCATGTCTAGTATAGAGCTTAGAAAAAATTCGCAGTGTGAAATAGGCAGGAAGTAAGGCATGTAGCAACATCAGCACGACAAAAGGCACTCCTTTAAAGGAAAGGAAGGGCAAAAATATTTTAAGTCAAGTGATAGCGATTGCTGTATGAGTCGTACAATTTTTTAATCAGGCACGGGCAACGCCGGGCCATGCTGTTAGTTGTATAATAAAATAAATAGGGCCTCTATTAGGAGAGGCCTTGATCTAAAACATAAAAAAATGTCAACGAAGCCACTATAAGAAATATATATATATATAATGCTTTCTGTTTACAAATTAGAATTGACTATTTTGTGCAGTGAACTGCCAAAGGATCGCCAGGTAAATTTGAAGATAGAATTTTAAGTTACGAGAAGGCAGCTATATGTTTTTTTATCCTTTTTATATTTCTTATACACACACACACGCACGCACACACACACACACACACATATACATATATATATAAATATATATACATATATATCTTTATCCCCACTTTTTGTTAGAATTATAACCTAGCATATAGAAAAAAAATTAAAACGATAGATATAAAAAACAAATATATATATATATATATATATATATATATATATATATATATATATATATATATATATATATATATATATATATATATATATTAAGCTTTTCATCCCAGGCAAGGCAGGAAGCCACTAGCACGCACGGGGTTACAGAGGATTTGGAGCGAGAGCAAATAGGAGTTTTAGAGGAAAGGATGAGGAGGGGGATAGAGGATAGATCAAGGCAACTGGAGATGTCGATTGACGTTACACTTGAATAGTTGGAGATCATAGTTATCAGGGAAACAGGAATGAGGAAGGGAGTTCCATAGGCGTGAGGTGCGAGATATGAAGCTATTGGAGTAGAAGAGACGTCTACATTTAACAGTTTCAACAGTGAAAGGGTGGGAACGGGATGCCAGCCTCGTAGGACGCTTGAATTCATGGAGCCTGGGAACCAGCGATAGCAGCTCTTCGGAGCAATAACCATGGAAGTATTTATAAAAGAGACAGAGAAAGGCGACGGTGCGTCTGTGAGAGAAAGACTGCAGACGAGAAGCCAGATCAGGGCCAATTACATTGCATACCCGTCTCTGGATCTTGTCAAGAACCTTGGGGCAAACAGAAGGGGCTCCAGACCATATATGGCAGCAATACTCCATTCAGGGGAGAAGAATTTCCTGGCCCGGCAGAGGGAGCGGTGGATGAAGCAATCGACTCAATGTAGTTGTTCCATCTAAGGTCAGTGGACAGCGTGAGACGGAGCAGCCGCAGAGAGGAGTTCTCGAGAAGTTGAGCTTCAGACATTATAATGGGATGCAGGGAAGTATCCCTGTGGTGATTAATGGAGAGCAGTTTTGTTTTCGAGGCGTTAAAGTTAACCAACCAATTCCTGTCCCAGTTCACAACCCAGTGAAGGTCCTTTTCGAGACGAACAGCCAGGTTAATTTTGTCAGTGGCACTAGATTTGTATCTGAGGCAGGAGTAAATTGTGGTGTCATCTGCATATATGACAAGTTTAGATATAAAATCTTTATAATGTTCCTCTAAAGAAATGTTTACATTTACTAAATAAACGCTAATACAGAAAATAAAACTATGTATTCCTTAACATAAAATCATAAAACTATGGCATTTAATTACCAATCAATATATTTTCCTCTTCGACAAGTGGCAACACTGCGAGACAGTGACCTCGAGCAAGTAAACATTTCGCCATTTTAGTAACGAGAATGAAATTCACAGTATCCCAGCTGAGATGTTGCAGCAGTCAATGAGGAATCTCAACAGCAGATTTCAAGAATGCATTCGTACAGGAGGACGACATCTACAGGACGTAATTTAAAAAAATGAAAATTCCATCATTGTTTTTGGCATGTTTTAAGGTTTCAATTACTATGAATTAAATATTTT
>OZ038486.1:135545964-135575964 GCA_964036315.1 Acanthosepion esculentum | reverse complement strand
CTATTCGATATGAATAATATCCGGTTTTCTAGCGATAACTGTGTAATTTTCAGTAATACATATCCTAGAAGCATAGAGAGGTCAAGAAAAGAAAGGTTAAATTTCTTTTAAAGACCATGACCTAAAAATCATTACTACAAAAATATTCAAAAGGGATCAACTATCTAGACGTAACCTTCGATTTGAATACTGGTAGATACAAACAGTATATAAAATATTTAAACAACCAGAGATAAGCAAATAGCGAATCAAGTTGCCCCCTAATTATACTTAAACATGTACATCGAATTTAAGACATTTTTTATGTTTATACGTTCTTTTTACAGATACAAATATTTAAGTGAATGCTCTGTTTATAATAAACAGTATTAAACAACATTTATCCCACTAATGCAGGTGTTCCTCAAGGCTCCATCCTAGGCCCTACTCTGTTCCTCATATTCATAAACGACCTTCCTGACGCCATAGACTCCCAAGTCGGCATCTATGCGGACTACACCACAATTTACTCCTGCCTCAAACACAAATCTAGTGATGCTGACAAAGTTAACCTGGCAGTTCGAATAGAAAAGGACCTCCAATCGGTTGTGAACTGGGGCAAGAAATGGATGGTTCACTTTAACGCCTCTAAAAGAAAACTGCTCTCTATTAACCACCACAAGGATCCATCCCTGCATCCCATTAGAATGTCTGAAGACCAACTTCTCGAGAGCTCCTCTCTGCGGCTGCTCGGTCTCACGCTGTCCGCTGATCTGAGATGGAACAAATACATCGATTCAATTGCATCATCCACCGCAAGGAAAGTTGGCTCTCTGTGTCGAGCCAGGAATTTTTATCTCCTCGGAATCGATCCTCCAAATCTATAAATCGACCATTCGCCCTTGCATGGAGTATTGCTGCCATATATGGTCTGGAGCCCCTGCTGTTTGCCTCAGGGTTCTTGATAAGATCCAGAGACGGATATGCAATGTAATTGGCCCTGATCTGTCATCTCGTCTGCAGTCGCTCTCTCACAGACGCGACGTTGCCTCGCTCTGTCTTTTTTACAAATACTTTCACGGTAATTGCTCCGAGGAGCTGCTTTCGCTGGTTCCTAGGCCTCATGAATTTAAACGTCCTACGAGGCTGGCATCCCGTTCCCATCCCTTCACCGTTGAAACTGTTGAAGATGTAGACGTATCTTCTACTCCAATAGCTTCATGTCTCGCACATCTCGCCTATGGAACTCCCTTCCTTATTTCTGTTTCCCTGACAAATAAATCTCCAACTATTTAAGTGTAACGTCAATCGACATCTCCAGTTGCCTTGATCTATCCACTTCCCTTCCCCACATCCTTTCACCTTTCATTTCTATCTGCTCTCACTCCAAATCTTCTGTAACCTCCTTGCCTTGATCGATCCACTATCTTTCTCCACGTCCTCTCCTTCACCATTCCTATCTGCTCTTCCTCCAAACCTTCTGTAACCCCTTGCGTGCTAGTGGCCTCCAGCCTTGCTTGGGGTGATAAGCTTAAAAATAAAACATTAACCGACCTGAATCTCCGAGAAATTTTCATAGAAAATATGTGTCCTCCGACAGGAATCGAACTAGTATCCTATACGGAACCATCATCTAGCCTGACGTGCTATTACCGATTGAGCCACAGAGGAGCGTTTCGGTTAGCAAGGTTGATTTTAGTGTTTTTAAACTACAATTCGCCATGATATATTAGTATAGGATACAGGTTCGATTCCTGTTGTACGACGCATATTTTCTATGGAAATTTCTCGAACATTCAGGTCGGTAAATGTCGTTAATACTGTTTATTATAAGCAAAGCATTGACTTACATATTTGTATCTATAAAAAGAACATATTAACATTAAAAAAATCTCTTAAAATAATTGTCGGACTTTGTCCATTTACATCTATATTTACAATATGGATTAACAAATATCTAAAGCAATAAGTAAATATTTGATGAACCTAAAGTTAAATATGTAAAAGCTCTAGAAGAAATCTAACATGAAGTAAGTATAGAATTCATAGTAAAAAATACAAAAAATGCTATACATCACAACGTGTGATGGTTTACCCTTCACCCGCATATAACCGCTAAGAAACAACTAATGTCAGTAAGTTATTTCTGAAGATAACAACTAAAGATTTTCGAAATTCAACATAGAACAAAGAAATGAAAGAATATTATTTAATAAAAATAACGTAAATATCAGCTACAGTTGCGTTAGAAAATATATATTATATTATGACAATATATTATTGAATAATTATCACGATCACTAGTCCCATACCCCTTAACTGTCGTAGGGATACCACATGCACGCTGAAGTATCAGTGATGAGCCTTAGACAAAACAACCTGATGGAACATAATCCTATCCAAGCGAGTTTAATTTGAGTGTTTTCCTAGTCCGAGACTAATCACCAACAAAGGCTATAGAACCCAGTCTGTCCTGTTACTTACCCATAGATGGGTTCTAGTAGAAGAGATGAATTCATACCTTCGCCAAGGGTGATAGCACGTAAATGAATGAAAGGAACTCGACTGGAATTGGAGCTCGTCACTTTGATTCCTCAATCCGAGCTGTTATCCATTACTCCACCGTGATTCTATTTAATAATTATATAAAATGAAAATAAATAAACCACACTGAAGCAAGGGAACAAATAAATGAAAAATGTCCTTGTTGAAATAATATGAACTGTTCCCTAAACAGTTAATGTTTAACTAATAATATTATATAGAAAGCTACATACAGACTGGTAAGGGATAATGATTTGGTTCAACTAAAACACATTCTTCTTCTTTCATGTGCCGTGTTACTTCAGGACGTAAGTAATGATGACCCTCCACATTTCCCTCAACCTTGTAGCTCTTAATAAATTTTCCTTTTTGTTATTTGGCCCATACCCTGTTCTTCCATCCATTTGCACAAGCCTGTCAAGTATATTACACGCTGCTTTCCTCTGCTCCTCTTTCTCTCAATCTGCCCTGTGAGTATTAGGTTTTCCAAGCTCTCCTTTCTCATTATGTGCCATAGAAACCTCAACATCCTCTTTCTGATGTTAAGCAAATGTTTCCTTTTTGTTTCCATTCTCTTCAAAACGTCGTTGTTACTCACATGTTCGGCATCTCGTATCCTCAGCATCTTTCTGTAGAAACACATTTCTGTTGGTTCAAGTCTCTTCTTTATCTCCGAGAAGATTGTCCAGCATTCTCTGTCATACAAGAGGTCAGATATCACGTAAAAGTTCAGTACTCTTTACTTTGTTTATAACGAAAGTACACAGACTTTAAGCTTAAGTAACACTAAAGACAAAAGTAATACAGCTCTCTCTAAATATTACCGACAAGTAAAAGATAGCGGAACCGTTCCAGAAATTTCGTTGGAAATAATGGCAAGAACCAAATCTTATAAAGGGAAAAGAAATGAAAGAATATTACCGAATATGCCCCGCCTCATATATATATATATATATATATATATATATATATATATATATATATGGTGTGTGTGTGTGTGTGTGTGTGTGTGTGTGTGTGTGTGTGTGTGTGTGTGTGTGTGTGTGTGTGTGTGTGTGTGTGAATGAACAGGTGTACCATGTGCTGACCGTGTTAGGAAAATTAAAAGCATTCCCATCACTCGGATATATGGCACATTTGTATAATTTTTACACACGTTATGTCGAGAAAGGAAAACACTCAACAAATACAAGAAAAATTGAATAAAAATCTTAATCATATTACATTGTCAGTCGCCTTTAATGAAACGTGTATAAAAGAGGGATTGCTGTCCAAACACGCACACACACGAGACACATACAAAACACACACACACACACGCACACACACACACACACACACACACACACACACACATATGTTTTATATTACCTTATGCAAAAATGTCTGATATGTCATAAACTGACCATCCAAACCTGCAAAACATACACACAAGCACAGACAAAATATTTTCCCAATAAGAGAAATAAGATAACATTTTCCTCAATAAAAGCCGAACACAGGTCGAAATACGACCGAATATCACCTTTATTTTTTCTAGTAAGAGACTCACATTCCGTGAAAACAGAACTACCTCTAATTACTAAAGACGGACGATAGATCCTTTTGTGTGAAAACCGGAACGAAAACAGTCTTCCTTAGTAGATTAAATAAATGTTTCAAATTTGAAAATTCATTGAAGTCTATCAAGCTCGATAGAAAACGACGAGATGGCCTTACTGCTGAAACCCTGTAACAGTAACAACAAATATTAGATGAGGATATTGCTTCGACTGTAATTAAGATAAATTGCACTGTGCGTGTTTTGTTTTCAACAACACAAGGTTACAGTCATTACAAGTATATGGCATATCACTTACCATACTGGAAGTAATGGAGCATTTAATAAGTTACAGAAAAAAATGAATTAGTTTACTTAGATATAGTATTACATACACCGATATTAAAAAAAGAGACTGCAACTAACAGCATTTGTTGCTATCGTACAACTTTACAAAATGTTTCATGATCCCAAATATACACTTTAGTAAAGCACCCAACTGTTCACTGTAACTGGTCGACAATGCTAATGGTAATATTATCTGTAACGATGATGTTAATATTAGCCGTAGTCGTAATGGTAATGTTGGCTGTTTTGTGACGGTAATATTCAACATAACGTTAATGGTGATACTGTTAAATAATAGTTTGGAAGACTATTATTTTGAGAAGAAATGTATCACTGCACCGACTTCCATAGGTCGACCTTCGAGGTCAACTGTAAGACATAATAAAGAAGTCGATTTTGAGTGGCTGAGCTAGCGTGGGATGATAGGCAGAGAAAGTCTTTTCAGCGAGACGAGTCTTAAGCGTCAAAGCAATGTAGACGCATTCTCTTTCGTGACTGAATCGGCTCCCCGGTGAGGGGGACGGATCCCCACTGTTTAATAGTACATATCGACATTAATAAAATAGTTAAATGAAAATTCTCTGTGTTGAAATTTTTCATGTCTGGACACAAAACATTTAGCGATCTCCAGCCGAGAGAAGATGAGAGAGAGAATGCAACATTATTATCGAATAGGCACCGCTGACCAGGACCTCCCAGCATGAGGGAGTTATGCAAGAATAATAATATTAGACGTCGTGATAATGGAGATGGAAATGTTAGGCGTAATGATAATGGTAATATTAGCGGCTCGGATTGTGGAAGGGACAGCCGAGTTCGAATTCCATTTAAATCCATTACATTCACTTACGTGCTAATACTCTTGGTATAGATCTTCTTCTCCGCCCTAGCTACGGATAAATAGCAGGACAGACCGAGTTCTCTAGCCTTAGATGGCTACTGGTCTACTGCAGAAATAAATGGCAACCTACAGCCTGAAAGATCTACCTCGTCAGTCATGTATGGAAAGACACATTATCGCCTCGAGCGTGTATCATGCATGGCACATAACTGACAGCTTGAATATTAGATGCCGTGGTAATGGTAATATTAGACGTAATGTTTTGTACCTTGAGGCGGTGTAGTGGCTAGCAAGCTTGTTTTGCTAGTACAGTTACGACTGAGAAGTGAATTCGTTCTTCACTTGGTGCACCATACTTTCGGCCTTGTGCCACATCTAAGCTACGCTTGGAAAATTACTATTAGACGTAAGGTTAATGATGCTAGTAATATTAACAGTAATGTTAATACAATACTTTAGGTTAAAGGTGATAGTAATATTACCCGGAATGGTAATGGTAATTTTAGACGTAAGGTTCCTGGTGACGGTAATATTAACCATAATTAGTAATGATAAATTTAATATAAGCCGTACTGTTAACGGTAACGGTAACCGTAATTATAATATTAGCCGTTACCTGATAAGGAAACATTCGGCATTCATTGATCAAACAGCCTGGTGGTTGAAATTTAAAATATCTTTCTATAAGAATAGTTATTCAGAAAATTAGGTTTCACAACTTCCTTAATTGTTATTGCCCTTTCCAGTACTGATAGGGATTTATGGGGATTATCATGTTATCAATTATGGATGCGTCATTCATATCACGTCAACGTGCATTACCTCCATATGTAAGGTGCAATTGATTTGGATTTATATTATTAGACTTTCTAAAGGAAAATACGCAAAGTGTTTAAAAATACAAAATAAATCTTAATATATCACGATAAAAATAAAAATAAATAAAAACAAGCAAAATAATTTGACCCAAATAAATAAATAAACAAATAAACAACTTCCGGTAAAATAACCGCCAAAATAGACTACCCACAATGCACCCCTGACCCGTATATATAAATAGCCGAGAAAAATAACAGCACTCGTGGCCTGACGATTGCATCTAGCATGAAACAGACTGTCGCCTCTAAGTATTGACTTCTATGTTCACTTTTATATTTACACACGCTCTATTTCTGATATTGAGCACTTTATTCCATAAATATAGCACACTTTAAGACTATATTTCTTCATATATCACGATATAAATTACAGAAAGATAAGATGAAAGTTGAAGTTTCAAGAGTTCAAGTTAAAAGTCATGGCGTATACGTGTGATAGAGAAAGAGTCTGGTGGAAGTAAATGTATGTATGTTTGTATGTATGTATGTATACAAATGTAGTAGCTGCTGCGTGACAAAGTGTTGAAGGTAGGAATGTTTCTTTTCAAGCTATTAATAGCAGGTTAGCAGTCAAAGGACGCCATGCAAATATTTTACTTTAATATCGGAGAATGGACAAAATTAATTTATCAGTTTTGGTTGAATTTCCATTATGTTTATATATACACCTATTATGCCGTTTCAGAAAGGATGCTCTACTTTTCATTGGCTAACGGCCTTTATCATGTTTTTTTTTTAATATTCTGATTTCTTTGTCGAACTATGTATTTTTAGAAATGATGAAATATTAGTTTCTTGTTATTATTTGTTTATTTCATTTTATGTATCCTGGCTTTGAAAGCGTTCTGATTGGTTGATCGAACTATGGCTATGTTTACATGGCGATTTTTATTATCCGTATATTTTTAGTTATAGTTATTTTTTATTTTTTTTATTTCACCAGGGGTTACTTCATGGTTTTTTATTTGAAGTAATGTGGAACATGAATATCTTGACTGTGTCATTATGTTCACTTCGTGTTAGATTTTATGTCTATTTGAGTTGTCACTGTTGTTTAAATGGAATGTCAAAAATACCTTAAACTATACATGATCATCTCCTAGTATGAAATATGTCGCTGGTACTCTGGTATGTGTCAGATACAGCGCAGTGAACAATCTACAATTTTTGTAGCAAAAGAAAACCTCCGAAAAAAAGAAAAGGAAAAAAAGGGTCTCGGTACAGCTGCTGAATATTCATAATATTGGCCAAGTTGAAAGATATCAAATGAAAACCTTATATAGTCTGATGTCAATCAGAGGGACCAAAAGAGAGCGAGTTTCTTTATTAAGAATACGATAACCTACCGAAAACAATGCACATGAATATGCGAAATTGATGGCTAAGCGTTTTAGCAAATGATGAAAATTGGGACATTGAAGCCCGAAGGCGAATTGCCATAGCAAAATAGGCCTTTCAAAAGCTAAGGAAAGTATTAAGATTCGGTCAAATTTCGTTCTAAACAAAGAAAAGACCATTGAACCATTATGTAATATCAGTCCTGTTATATGACAGTGAGAGCTTGCGACCCATAAAAGATGTACACATTTTTTTTTTGAGGCTACATCCTTATTACCACGCGCTATATTAAGCTCATTAACACAATGTTTAAATGTGAATCAATTACAGGCGGTACTCGACTTACGGCAGAGTTCCCTTCTTACGCTGCCTCGTAACAATTTTCCGTGTAAGTAGATACGTTCTGCGATTTTCCTTGAATACTCACATAGGCCACTCACCTATGCTAGCTCGATAATAAAGTAATAATCTAGAATATAACAACACATTTCTATGACAAACGTTAACATATTTAGTCCTAAAAACATACGGAGGACAAAAATACATTACATATAAAGAAATGAAAAAAAAAATAATACATATAATAAAATGAAATTTTTTAACCTGCTTGTATATTTATTGTTCGTGATATTATTGGCTCTTGGTAGATACGATGATGAAGTATAAGGTCTTCTCTTGCAGTATTTGAATGCAATAACAACTATTGCGAAGAAAGAAAAACAAATGTCTTTCTTTTACATCGGCAATTCATCAAATTATATTGTAACAAGAAAATTTCCTTGCCTCTTACAGAGAAACTCTGTATATATACGCATACGTACATGTTTTAAGTAGCAGTCGAACAACTATTGTTCGTCACTGTTTCTCCCTTTTCAGATGTTTTAACAACGTCTAATTTCATTTTCATGGTGATGGCTTTCTTTTTCTCCGAAGCACCGCCATCAGAAACAGTTACACTGCGTTTGTGAGCCACAGACCCAACGCAAACAAAAGAGAGCGAATTCACAACAATCCAAAATGCCTTTCAAAATTAACTAACCCATGTCATGTGCGAGGGAAATGGCATACGTTAAATCAAGGTTAATGGAGACTGCGTTGTAACCACGAATCGTCGTAGGTCGGGACTGTCAAAACCCACGGACTTACTGCATAATTCCCAGGTGGCTTCAGAATACGCCCACTACATGTCAGCAAAGGGGTAAGACCCCCCAATGAAGTATTGAACAATCACTTCGCAGATGAACAATAGGCTTGAACCAGCAGAAATGTCAATCAACAGAAAGATGTTGAGGATATCATGAATCGAATACGTGAACAACAACGACATTTTAGAGAAAGTGAACATCAAAAAGGAAACGTATACTTAACCCTAGAACACTTACCATGAATTAAAGTTACACCACTACTAACCATGGGTGTATCATACCCGATTTTGAAAATATCAAAAATAATATTAAATATGAATCTTTATTTGAAATATTTTACATGCAGGCACTTCAAATTTTGTACTTTGAGTTAACATTAATAGGAACTGAAAAACATTATTTAGGTTAAAAAATCAGGTACTGAAAATTGTAATTAAAAATATGAAAAATTGAGCTGGGTACTATATACCCATGGTTAGCGTTCTAGGATTAACATCAGCAAAAGACAGTTGAAATTTCTAGGGTATATAATGATGAAAGAGAGTTTGGAAAAATCTTATATCAGGATAGATTGAAGGCAATAGGGAAAACAAAGCATAACCTACCATACGATCTTGAGTAAATGGATGGCGGAAGAAGATTAAGGACAGATAACAAAAAAGGTAAAATTTATTAAGAACTACAAAGTACAGGAAATTGTGGAGAGTCATGACTAAAGGGACCCACCACATAGAAGAAAAAGAAGACTAAATGTATGTGAGAAGGCTAATAGCATCAGACATAGGCTCACTACTTGTGAATTTTCTCTGGAAAGCTAAAGAAAAGCACGTATTAAACAGACAATAAAATCTGGTAAACTCAAAAATAAACGTCGTAAAATTAAAACAAAATTAACTGCCCACAAGTTACACAGATTTGAGGATCACGATATACTTGAAACTTCGGTCTGTCTTTAAAGCTTTCTTCTCTTATGTGACGTGCTCTTTTGGACATGGTCGATCATGTGTGCCACTATAAAGGGTCACTGGTCGTAGTCGAAAGGAGGGTGACGCTATCGTGACTCTGGTGGTTTGCAGTTAGAATTAAAAGGGTTCGTGCGAAAACCCCGCATGGAATTGGAGCATTGGAAATGTTGAACGTTAAACAAGAAAACGTTAAAATGAAAAACAGGAATTGAAATATGAAGCGAGGGAAAAACTGCATATTTCTTTTCTTTCTGATAAACACACACAAGAATTGTTATAAGTCCGCGAAAAAGCCTGGAATCTAAATGAGTAGAAAAATCTGAATAAATAATTTTGTTTTTGGAAAGCTGACTGTTGTTATTTTTTCTTAACACTTCCTTCTAACTCTTATGTTTTCCTCAGCATTCGTTTGTATAAACATACATCTGTCCCAGGTCTTTTCTTCATCTGTAATGACATTGTCCAGCATTCAATGCCATTTTGTGGTCTTGCAGTCTGGTCAAAATATGTTTCCGCCGTTGAATTGACATAATATCAATATGAATCAATATGTATTATAATAATATTTATGTTGGTCACACCACAAATTCACTTTCATGACGCTTGACACTACATTTGAATGATAACTCTAACATTTTTAGCTATATAAAACAACATGCCTGGCCGCATACACAATTCCGGAATATCATTGTTGAAAACACAACTATACTTAAACATGAAAACAATAAACAAAAACTGAAAATTCTTGAAGCTATATACATAAAACAGTTGAAACCTAACCTGAACAAGATAAACTACAAAATCTTCACAAATATTCTTAAATGCCTATAATTGATAACAGAAGCCATTGGTTTTTACCAACGGCTTCCCATACTTAATACTTCTCGTTTTCACTCTCGCGTGGTCATGTGTGAGGTCACGAGCTGTGGCGCGAGTTGCGCTTCCGCGTTTCGTATACGCGAGTTAGTCGTTGCTTCGAAATTTTTCATGCAGCAAAAACAGACTATCATTATTGTTTCGTTCGTGTATTGTTTGATATATTGAAATGTAATTGTCATCTTTGATAATGGCTTATGTAAGCCGAAAGCTTAGATTGGATTTAAACATGTATCAATATGGTGATTTCCTTTCGTCTTTCAATTATAATGCTATTAAGCTTATCAGACAATATGAAAAGAACTTACTTAAAAAAAATAGACACAACTTGTCTATATTATTTAATGAAACATGCATCAATATATATATATATATATATATATATATATATATATATATATATATTGATGCATGTTTCATTATATATATATATATATATATATATATATATATATATATATATATATATATAGGTAACTATACTCGTGTCGAAAAACCTTCGAACTCTTGATTTAACAATAGCCAAATCAATCACGAAGGGAAAAAAAGGTTTTAAAAAGGAAAGAGCCAGGAACATGAAAGTCTGTTGAAAATAATCGCACAGATACAGGTTCAAGGCCCAAAGAAAAAACCCCGATACGAGTAAACAACTAACTAAAGAGCTCAATACAAACGTAGAGCAAACCTAGTCAAACCTAATGAGCCAGACAAACCTACCAAGGTTTCACTTAGGCAGATCGTCAGGGTCGGCTGGCTAAAGAGGCAACAGTGAAACGGTGTATATATAGACGACAACCAAGACAACACCACGTGACCAAGGAAGAAGTGAAAAAAAAAGACAGAGCAAAAGAAAAAGCAACACCGGGGGGGGGGGGGGGGTTATAGATTTATTCAACTAACTACAAGGAGAGGGGGCATTTAAGAAAACACAAACAATAATGATAACGCTACAATCGGGAGAGAGAGGGCTTATTTCAGTAACCAAGCATTTCTGTGTCTACATTTGTTAAGAATCTCGGTTTTAGAATTTAGTAGATCATCAGATTTATTATATAATGCTATAGCTAATTTTTCCTCGGTGCATACCTTACAGAACTTATGGCCCGCTTTATACTTAGTGCATCTTTTTAATATATATATATATATATATATATATATATATATATATATATATATATATATATATATATATATATATATATATATTGACATTCCAATACATATTCAGGGTGTAACAGGAAAATGGTTCAAATAGTGTAAAAGCAAAATTGTCCATTTGTTAGATTAAATCTGAACCGTTGTTATCTTAGAAATGATTAAAATTATCTTATTGAAATTCTCAGAAGTTTTTATAACACTAGTTGACTCTAATTTGAGCAAAAAAAAAAAAATAATTACTCTCCAAGCTTAAAAGAAGAATCATGATGAAACTGATTATAAACTACAATGACATGTTCTCCATTAATTAATCATAGCTAAGGAAGCGAAGCTCATGAAAGATGGAAAGAAAATTTCTTCATATATATATATATATATATATATATATATATATATATATATATATATATATATATGAAGAAATATAGTCTTAAGATGTGTTATATTTATGGAATAAAGTGCTCAATATCAGAGATAGAGCGTGTGTAAATATAAAACAGAACATAGAAGTCAACACAGAGGCGACAGTCTGTCTCATGCTACATGCAATCGTATGGCATGACGATTGCATCTAGCATAAAACGCACTGTCGCCTCTAAGTGTGGACTTCTATGTTCACTTTTATATATATATATATATATATATATATATATATATATATATATATATATATATATATATATATATATATATATATATATATATATATAGCATAATGAGAAGCTACTTGAAAACAAACTTCTGAATACAGTTATTTAATTAATTTCTGACGAAAGATCGGGGCGATCTGAAATATCAAATATATATATATAAAAAAAATATAAATAAATACTTTCACAAAAAACATTCAATTTTTTTTCTTTTAATTTGCAACTTTTCAGTTGTTTTCTCCATATTATATATATATATATATATATATATATATATATATATATATATATGTGTGTGTGTGTGTGTGTGCGTGTGTGTGTATATTATTCCAGGCTTCTTTTCACCCCTGAAGATGATCTTGAATGAGGTTGAAAGTACTTCGCAAAATAAAAGAAATTAAAAAAGACTACGATGCCTTCCTTATTAAATTCTCTAAAGAAGGCACACTCGTGTTTTTTTCCCCAAGTACAGGGTGGTTTGAAAGTCTTGTAAAAACTATATGACAGAATATTCAATTTCAACGATCTGTCGGGTATTGTATGATCAAGGAGAGAGTTTAACATGAACGATACCAAAATACCTATTAGTTGAAAGACGCCGTTCGGAGATCCTTTGCAACACTCAAAAAAGCACAGCTTCGTAAAATATCACACAGCACATGGTGACGCATCACCTTGTGCCACAAAGATGATGGTGTTGATAGAGACCTTCTCGACGTGTGACTACGCAAATGAAAGGGAATAAATTGAATCCAGTACATATGCTTTGAATTACTGTGTTACTTCTTGTATTTTTTTCATTACACGATGTAATTTCACTCTTATCCAAGATGATTTTCGGGGTACATTGATTTTACATTTAAATTTTTGAAGATTATAATTATCATGGAAGGAAGGAAACGGAAGGGATTTACACAGGCGGAAATTGTGAGAAAAGAAACCTTTAGAGTAAAAGTGACTGTTACATTTATCTAATGCATCAGTAAAAGAGTGGGACCTATATACCAATCTAGTAGCAAACTTGACAAAACATAGTCCAGGCACCGGGGGAAAATCTTGTCAGAACAGTAGCCATGAAATTATAGTTAATAGATAAATTATAAGTCTTTTAAAATGTAGCGTTACTTTTCAATCACTCTGTATATCTCTATAAACATACAAATGTGCGTGTGTCTTATATTACAGATTCTCACGGTTAGCTAGAAAATAATGCCAGGCTAAGTCGCCTTTTTTTCTGGGAGACATTCTTTTGTTCCCATATTATTCTTTTTCGGACGAAACTTAGCCTACGTTTCAACAGGAACATCAGATATCATAACGGGCACTTTTTTTTTAGGTAAAAAGTAGCTAAGAGCTACAAGGGAGAGGAGGTGGTGGAGAGCCTTAATCGCCCACATTCAGAAGGGACATGACATGTAGAAGAAGAATGCACTCACCCACTATCTCTCCTTTTAGTTCATCCAACACATATATTAGCATATTATAGGCGTTAGAGTTTCGCAGATTTTCTAATAAGTTTGAAAAATGATACATTTTTCATGCTTTTTCTTTGCTTCTTTCATTTTTGGATTGTTTACCGACATATCACCTACTCATGGGTCATTTAATGTCGAAATTTAATTTCTCCGGAGCATTAATAATTTATTTTAAATAAATATACTGATGGTATTTTTTTTCAAAAATGCATTGTTTGTAATTTTTCTTTTAATTTTTACAAAAAAATATTGCTGGTAAATTAGTTTACAAAAATGTGTTGCTGGTGATTTATTTTACTATGAAAATGGACGATTGGGATTTTTACTGTCAAAATGGATTTTTATACTTTTATAGTGTTTTCACCCCAGTTTGGGGGTTAAATGTTTAACCATAGTTGAGACCCCGACAGGTGTCACCACACATGACCTGGGAACAACAGCAAGGTGGTTCTATGATCCTGAAAACCTTCCGATCAGAGGCCTTGCTGCCGGATACAGTTTGTCGTCATACCCAGGACACTTGCGTTTTCCACTGGCAACATACATAATATCTACACCTAGGTATATTAAAGATCTTTGTATATGCGCCTTAGTTTATTCTATTTTATTATAATTTATTTCTGACTGACAATTAATAAATCTTATATATCTTTCGGTCTATTTTCTTGCCACATTGTGATTTATCAATCTCTGTCAATATCTCACTCTCTCTTTCTCTTTGTCTCTCTCTCACTCACTCACATACACACGCATATAGACACGCACAACACACACACTCATAGATGGGTGTGTGTTAGGGTGTGTGCATATAAATTAAAATGATTTCTATTGCGCCTGATGAGCGGTGTTTTTCATGCATAACTAGTAGATAAGTAATTCAACTTTATATTTTCATTAATTTACTCTCACTTTTTGTTTGTTTCTCTCTCTCTCTCTCTCTCTCTCTATATATATATATATATATATATATATATATATATATAAACATAAAGAGAGAAAGAGAAACAGATGGAGAGAGTCATATTAAAATATAAATTTAATTAACATATATATATATATATATATATATATATATATATATATATATGTAATTTTTCTTGAGTTCAAGGAAGACATTTGTGTCACTACTACAGAAAAAGAAAATGTTTAACATCGAGAAACATAAGGAAAATTAATTGATTTTAATATCTGGAAATATCCATTCTTTCCCTGAAGAAGGTCAGAAAACCCGAAACACGTGTTAGAAAATTATGGAAAATAAAGCATAATATATATATTTTTTTAAACACCACATAACCACCAAAAATGTTTGCGGATATTGAGCACTTTTCATCCTTAATATTCATACTTCCTCTTAATTTAATATATATATATATATATATATATATATATATATATATATATATATATATATATATATATATATTGGGTGTATCAAAAATACCTTTACAAACATTGGCACGGGTTCCTTACTCCGGAACAAAGAGAAAAGTTCGTGTTAAGATATGTCCACAAATCCTTCGTTTTTTACATCCTGTAACCCCTTTCTCAGAGACGGTATGTTGTAAGCCTCTCACCGCTTTGTCACTACTTCCATGGAAAGTGCTATGGCGAAATACAGTTTTTGATTTCCGCCAGTTATAAACTTCAGGGATTGGAGCCGCCATGCGTCTCACATTTTAGCAAACCAATCTTATTCCATCCTTATTCTATTGGTAGAAAGTAAATTTTACTTGAACAGCTTCTTCCGTCGAATCACAGCCCTGTGGAACCGACTCCAAAGTGAATGTTTTGCAGACCATTACAATGTTAACCTGCTCAAGCCTGGTATTAACCATTATCTTCCTCAATCTGCATAGACTTTGCCGCTTACTCTGAGACAATCTACATCGAGTGGCTCCTGGAAGTTGTACAATGTAAACCCCACTGTAAAGAGAAAAGAGCAAAGCTTGCTCAATATGCACCATTTTCACCAGCCATGGATTTTAAATTCAATCACTCGAACATTGGCAGAATATTCACAATCTAAGAACAAGTTGAAAACAAACTTTCAAAATATGGCGGCGAAATCCACGGATTCCTTTAAAACTGAAATCGCAAATCTGACTTCCTTTTGGGAATCAGGCGTTGAAAAGGAAGTAGATTACATTTGTGATAGATAATAGGTCAATAAATTAAACTTACATTTACTTATATATCCTTTCTGGTAATACGTAATACGACCCAAATATTTAAAAGAAAAAATTAAATTTGATATCTTTTTATAGACTGCTTACAAGCCATTATTTTCATCTGAATATTTTAATATTTGAAAAAAAAAATCATTTGTTTACTTAACCTTTCTAGTAAAAGGTAATAAATTTTACAAAAGCCCAAAAGTTTGTTAAGAGTTGTTTTGGGTCCCGTCAGATTCACTTGACGCATTATTCGACACAAGTGTAAAGAATATTGTACTCACCAGATATAACCACGTTGTGTAATGACTTGTCTCATTAGGTCAATTACTGTCGACTAACTGAGTTCGATCCTTGCATGTTGCTCCACACTTTCGGACGAGTGTCACATCTAAGCTACACTTATTATTTACAAATATTTACATTACCGAGCTGTTGTCCTCATGTTTATTGCCATATTCACGACATTTCGGCCATGTACGCTTTGGTCTTCTTTGGGTGATTGTAATTTCAAACTGAACCTTTTATTTCGTCCACCCTGTTAGATTGTCCTAGTCCCACGTGCCATTTCTCTTCCGGATATCTCAATTATCTCCCTTTAACACAGCACTCCAAGTTTTTGTTCAGCACTGCTGTAATCAGTACTGAACTCACAACTCCTTGGGTCGAATCACTGGAACCAACCAACGGCTTTTATCCACTGAGCCATGTCCGAATAATGTAAATCATTACAATGCCTTATCTCAGAAATATCGACAGATGCCTAGAACATAGTTCTGGGCACTTCGACGCGGTGTAATGTTTAGCAAGCTTGTTCCTCCAGATCAATTAAAACTGAATAGAGATTTCGATCCTCACTGGATTCCCTATACTTTCAGCCTTGAACCCCATCAAAGCTACGTTCAGAAAATCAACACAAGTACCTGCCTTGGGTACTTCGCCGGAGAGTGATGGTTATCAAGCTTATGTTGCTAGATCAATTACGACTGATTAGGGAGTTCGATTCTCAATGGGTGCCCCTTATTTTCGGAATTGTGCGCCGTCTTCATTAGACTTAGAAAATCTCAATATATACGTTTCTCCGGTCAGTTCGAAAGTGGCGTAAAGGTTAGCAAGCATGTCCCGCGGTGTAACTTACGACTGAACAATGAGTTCGAACCTCACTGGGTGCCCTATAACTTCCGCTTTGTGCTATGCTTAGAAAATAACTATATACAATTGTCTGTGCTGCTGCAATTCTCCGGTTTATTTGTTGAGAAAGTTTGATAACAAATTTTACACACACTGTGTATGACTTTATGAAGATTAAAGCAGATAAGAAATAAAACCTCTCATTGCCTCTAGCGTCTCTGAAGGCATATTTGCAAATGTCGGACACTCACCAGTTTCGTGTTCATTAATATTTCATTGTACTGATCAGTATAATATGCTCCGCTACCCGCTGGCTTAAAGATGGAGATGCATCAATTTTCAATCACTTACAGAATGAGCAAAATGCATTCATCCTATTAATAGCGCCGTAGTCATGCTCGGTATTTGCCGAGAATTGAATTAATATATCGTACATATATATTCATATATATATATCGTTCGTAGCTTTTAGATATCAATGTTTATATTTTTATTTCATTAAATACTACATATACAATATTCGTATCGGAAATCTTTCGGTATCCGATTGCTTTAAAAAATGATTACCTAAAATATTTCTCTGGCGCAACGTTATTTTAGTATGAGGTAAATATCATTTTCTTTTAATATGACCGTTTGTTAATATAAATTAATAAGCTTATTTATCCAATTATCAAAATAATTTTCCCTGGATTATCTAGAAACTAAGTTTTATTTTGGGGTAAATCACGTATTAGTTTATGCCGGAATGTTTCCGATACTAAATTTATGAAGTTCATGAATTACTAGATCATTTGGAAATCATTGGAACTGCTGACAACTCACATAACAGGTATAAATTTATGGAAAATCTATTTGCGGATGAATTCCTAACAGATCAAGGACCATTTAATTTGTTGCAATTGCACATTGTAACGACCATTTAGCAAAAGTACTGTTTAAACTACACGCCATGTAACCTCGCCGATATTCAATCTACTAATTCATTAAAAATAAGATAACTAAACCAAGATCTTTGTTTTCTGCATGATCACGTATGGATTTATGCATGTTTTGTCAAATATTCCTACATTTTGCCACATTTCAAATTCACTTACGCGTTTTGATGCATATTCTTTTCCAAGTTTCTACAGTGTATCAATTTCTGACAGTTCATCTGCGTTCACGCATCTCGTATGGCTTTAAAAGTTTCTTCATTTAAGCAAGTTCGAACAGTTCATCTAATTCCAACAGTTCATCAGAATCCGGTTTTCATCAAATTCAACTTTACGTATAAAGATGCATACCCTTCTCAAACATTCTACAGTTCATCGATTTCTTACCGTTCATCAATTTTCAAGGTCATGCATTCGTTTTAATGAATAACCTTTCCTAAAGGAAACTTTTAACACTTCAGCAATTTCAGACAGTTCATTAATTTTCAAGCACACTTACTGATGTTGATGTATTTTTCAAAATTTCATACATTTCATCAAATTCGTACATTTCATCAATTCATACATTTCATCAAATTTGTACATTTCATCAATTCATACATTTCATCAAATTTGTACATTTCATCAATTCATACATTTCATCAAATTTGTACATTTCATCAATTCATACATTTCATCAAATTTGTACATTTCGTCAATTCATACATTTCATCAAATTCGGACGGTTCATAAGTTTCCAATGGATGGATTTCAATGCTTATTTTTTTAAAATTCTTTCTTAATTTTATAGACTTTATCAATATCCTGCAGTTCTTCAAGCTTGAAGATCATTCATGGGTTTTGATACAGATTCTTTCCAAAGTTCTTACACTTCATAATATTCTTGCAGTTTATCGTATATAAAGTTCGACAATCTTTCAGAGTGTTCGTCTTTGTAATCAGAATCTCCTTAGAAATTCACAAAACATTCTTGTCATTAATTCCGCCTAATTCGTATCTTCACCAACCCATCATTCTTCACAGCTATATGCAATGTTTTCATCCTTAATACTCATACCTGTCCTTGTTCTACCACCCATTTAAACAAATCTCGTTAGCTATGCTATTTGTTGTTTTCCTTCTGAACTTCAATATGTATGTGTTAAATTCTCCAGACTCATTTCCTTAATGTATGTCCGAGAAATATCAGTTGTTTCTTTCAGGTTCATTGTGTTCTTTTTACCCTTATAAGTTTCTCGCCACTCAAACTTTCGTCTGCCAGGAAATTGTCCAGCATTCAGTTCCATATAGAAGGACTGATATTACATAGCAGTTCAGCACTCTTACTTTTGCTTGTAATAGAATTTTCCGTTAGTTTTGGAATTTTTTTTTTTAGCTATCCCAAAGCATTTCCGGATTTCTCTGCAGCACTTTCTCTCATCTGTTAAAACACTTGCCTTGATAGTTAAATTTCTGTGAGAGCTTCGGTACTCTTGGTGACCTGGCTTTCAACATTTAACACCAGTTAGTTTTGGTACGAATAATCAATGAATGAATACTATTACTACTACTACTAATACTAATACTACAACTGGAACTACTAATTGTAATAATAATAATAATAATAACAGAACAATCAAAGTCAACCGCCCAGACATTGTTATTAAAGATCACAAACAAAAAAATGCTTCCTTATTGATATGGCAGTCCCTGCAGACTGCAATGTATCTTTGAAAACATTCGAAAAGCTGTCTAAATACAAGGACCTTGAAATAGAAATCTCAAAAATGTGGCACATGGGAACATCAACAATCCCTGTTGTAGTTGGAGCCTTCGGATTGTCGGAAAAGATTCCAGTAGACTAATTGAAGGGATCCCTGGAAGTCCATGCCTCAAAGTGATACAAAAAATTATTCTGACAAGTACAGCCCACACTTTACGAAGGCTTTATCTATGTAATATTTTTTTTTGCAGTGGGAAGTGTCATGATACCATTTCTAACCTTAGGTCCCTGAGCGGGACCCGGAAAGAAATGTGTAAACGCCAGATATCAAAGAAAATAAAAACAATAATATTAATAATCGCCCTGATTTCACAGTTGCATAATAATAATAACTGCCCTGATTTCACAGTTGCATACATGAGTATCTATGAATGGATCCTGATATATGTTGCTGTACGTTAGGATAAAAGCATCGTGAAACCCGTGCAAGGAAATATAGAGAGGATTAAGAGAAATGTACGAAGCAGCAGTTCAAATTCTCCTCTATTTGGTGGGTGAATTTGGGACTGTTTCCAGGAATCTTTATTCCTCTCAAAACACCTTGGGGGATGCTTGACATAATTGGAAGTATGGAAGTGGCAGTGAGGCTTAAAACACGTCTTATACTGGAGAATTCTTTTTCTAAACTGCGAGTCGGAACTAAGGTATGACTATCATGGCCGAAACTTGTATGAGACGGAGAGGATCAACAATAAAATAATAATAATGATAATGATGATATACGGTTAGAATCATAGGCATAATAGCAGGTTCTATTGGAACTCTGCCAATATCACTGAACTAAATGAATTGATGAATCTGAAATCCGAGGAAGATTTCAGTCAGTGCACGGCGTTGATGTTGTTTATGAGATTGCTGAGAAAATGCATGGAAATTTGAAGAAATTCGCTGTCACTCATTCCTCAGTAATAGCCGAAAATATGTGAACTGTACATCGGGTTCACACACTCCCGGTTTTTTTGAACAGGTTTTTCTCTTGATTCCTATTTATCATTGCGTTTTCGGTTCCTCCCGAATTCGAAGTTATATTACTAACGTCCCCACTTAAAAACTGAAATGTTACTTACTATTTATTTATTTTTCCTCAATAGGAGTAGATATATTCATATATTGTCCGGTTTACACTTCTCCCCAACCTTTTGAACAAGTGTAGTGGTTTATCCCTTATTTCCTGTTTAGGATTGGGTTTCCGGTTCCTTCTAAAGTCTTCTTTAATTCTATACTTTTAACGTCTTCGCCTCGGAAATTATTTTAACATTTTTAATTTTTTTCCTCCAATAGGAGTAAATTGATTCACATCTCGTTTGGTTTACATACCTCCTCGGTCTTTTGAACCAGAATAGAGTTTTATCCCATGTTTCCTGTTTAGGAATGGGTTTCTACTTCCTTCTAAAGTTTTTTTTTTAATTCTATACTTCTAACTTCTTCGCCTAAACTCTGAAATTATTTTCCCATTTTAAAAAACATTTTTTTTTGTTCAATAGGACTAGATAGGTTAGGTCCGCCTACCGTCCGGTTTACACTCCTCCTCGTTCTTTTGAACAGGAGTAGATGTTCATCACTTGTTTCCTGTTCAGGATTGGGTTTCCGGTTCCTTCTAAAAAAAATTTCCTTCTTTTTCTCTCCCAATAGACTCTTGTATCTTAGTGGCGTTGTCGTACTGCTTGGGGTGAATTGATTAAAAATGCATAAACAATTATAATGAGAACAACATCAATAATAATAATAATAATAATAATAATAATAATAATAATAATAAAATCAAGAAAACTTGTTGATTTTATTATTATTATCATTATTATGAAAACTTTGTTGATAAGAAAGTGATGTTGATTTGAAGCAAAGAACGAAAGAACATTTGTTTTCTATTATTCATTTCTATTCAACTGGATAATACATTCCATTGAGAAACATGGTACACACGTAGATTATTCCTACGATAATGTCGTTAAAGGGAAGTGACTAGCAGTTATTGCTTAGCTTGGTCCATGAGTAATTGCTCCAAGAGAAGAGATAGGAATATCGGGAAACGATTTGAAATAAGTCGAAAATAGAAGCCAATCTTCGCTTTCGGAATGAACGTAAGATACGAACGGAAGTCATTTTAGATTCCAAGTAGGCTCACAAAACAATATAATAGTTGCAGATGCTGATAAACAACAAAAAAAAAAGATCTTTGACAGTTACCTTGGAAATGAGTCGTTAGAAAAGCGAATATATGCGGTCACATAATCATAGCTGTATTCTTTAATGTCAAAAATATTCAGACGACAACTGTTATTTAAAAAGAAAACCAACGTTTTGTTTTAATCCAAGAAATTGCACGAAAGCACTCAAAGAATGAACAATAGCTTATAAGTCTCTGCTATGCAATGTCAATCGCTATCTACTGTCCTCCTGATTACACTTCTTTTGTTATTGCTACTTAGCAATGTTTCTGTTTCTAATTCTTTCACACGCAGTAACCCCTTCACCTCAGTGACTACTGACTTGCATGGGGCGAAATCGATTATAAAAAAATACAAATAATAAAACTAAGTCAACGATTAACTAATTCATGACTTTGGTGGTCAAATCTATCAGCCAAAGTTTCACAAATACAATTTTATAGTGCAAAAACCAATCCAAACGCCGACTGTGTTAGGTTATTTTGTGTACTTATGTAACTAGTGAGCCAACCCAAATGACATGACTCACTTTATAGTTCCCCAATAGAAGGTTAACCAATCAGGAGACGTAAAATATTCAATCCGTCATGTATGAAGGCGGCCATTTTGTTTACTCTCTCCGAATATCCAGTGCCAACCTGTCAGACGAAACAACAGAAGGAAGAACTACTGAATTACGCTCTGCTACTTTATCCGGATATCTACTGCTAACCTGAACTACGCTTCCCTACTGTCTTCGAATATTCACTGCCAACCTCTGGACTCGATACTCAAAGACTACCGTCATCATGAACAACAGACTGCGGGAGTGACCACTTTCCAGTCTTATGTTACTTCAGAATAAATTGACTGGCATATTGAAGGCAAAAAGGTAGAAGGAAACAACAGAGAAAAAAGAAATTTTTACATTCATTTAATTTTCTTTATTTTATCCTATTGTTCACTCAATACATGACCCAAGGGACACTCAAGGTAGAGGTTTAATAAATGAGCTTGTATGGGAAAAGAAGGATGGAGTAATATGTACATTTCATGATGATATGTAGGATAGATAACTTTTGACCCGGGACTTGAAGAGGTTAATGTTCTAGAGATTGGCGAAACAACTTCGTGGGTGGGAGTGTTATACAGCGTAACAGTACTGGAGAATAAGCTGTGAGGGCAGAACACCCAAAGGATTGGGGAAGATTCCACTCAGTACACGTTGCATGATGGGCTTGGACAGCTGAAACTGCGGAATATACCTCGGCTTATCATATAGAAAGAAAACGAGGGCTGAAAAGCCATAACCTAGTAACTGTTTTATCTCAGGCAAAATAAGTTGTGAAGTGGAAAATACCTCATCCGCCACAAGGCTGCGTAAAAGATTTGGGACTCTGTTGAGGCTGGAAAGTGAATACTGGGCAGCTTCCGTTCCAATATATCAACCATATCCATTTTCTCTAATCTGGAGATTAGTTTGGTTTATTTTCTTTTACGGCATATCAACTGTTGTGGATTCCGGTGATGGAATCCTGCACAAATAAATAAACAACGCCAGTAATTGAAATAGGAAAATAAGTGTATCGAACGTAAGAATACAAACTTGAAATGAAGATTAGTAGTCCACGAATACGGGTTAGTAGAAAGTATATGTACAAATTTCTGTAAGTGAAGCCGTAATTATCTCTCTCTCTCTCTTTCTCTCTCTCTCTCTCTCTCTCTCTCTGTGGACTCTACGTATCTGAATCTTGTCTCAACGTATCTCTTTGTGAACACCCTGTGTACTCAACGTATCTCCACTATGTCAGAATAAATATACTTTAGACGAGTCTATCTTGTGTAAAAGGGGGAGAGCCCCACAACATCAACCTCAATGGGTTATTTAATGCCGACAAAATCTTTTATTGCTGGTAATATTTTGTTTTGTCAAAACTCTATTTCTGGTAATATATTTCCTTCAAAATTGTATTGCTGGTAATAATTTTTTTCAAAAAGTATTGCTGGTACTAGTTAACTATTTTCCTATAGTTAGAACCCTAACTGGTGCTACCAGCTCGTGTCAGGGTGGACCAGGGAACACCAGCAATTAAGAGGTGGTTCCACACCCCTCAAAAGCTCCTGATCAGAGGCCTTGCTGCTGGACGTAGTTTAACGTCTTATCCAGGACGCGGATGTAGTTTAACGTCATACCCAGGACGAGTGGAGATTAGAAAGTGTTATATACCCTACCTATGAACACTAATGAGTGTATCCCAATCCTCATAAATACGTTGGGAACTATTGTAAGTGGCGGTAATAATGTTGACTACGTCGGAAGCGTGAGCTGTCAACATGAAAAACTCGTGCCGTGTCGAACTCTCTGTTTTCGGGCAGAGACGAACCCGGGCGAGGCTATACCGAAGGGTAGAGTCACATCCGGGGAGGTAGACAGATACCCGATCCCGCGTATGCGATTCTACGGGCAATTGTTATCCGAGCCCACGGGCTCGGACTGCCTCACGTTAAATTTGGCCTTGTGCCGCATCCTACCTCGTGGGGAGGCCATTAAATATCGTAATATGCTCTCTAAGTAGTCCACCACTAGCAGTGGTTTACCTACTTCACGCCGCTGGCGAGTATTGTATTTTGTCGATATTATAAAGATTACCATTTCATTTCTAACCCCGGTTTTGCTATTCCTCATTCAGTAACTCTTTCTCGGTTACAACAAAAAGTTGGAAGAAAGTCAGATACTTTGTGGCACTTTCGACAAACCAAACATTTTTAACGATGGCTCGTTTATACGGGTTCCACTTGCGGCATGGAGTCATCTTGAGCCACAATAGACCGACTAGGCAAGGCTGGATATCAGAAGATGGCGTGATGGAGACAGTAAAGAGATAAGAATTACAGTTACAAAGGATAAGATAGAATAGCACACGTACGTCACATAGAAGAAACATTATCTAATTCAGAGAGCGGCTTGTCCGATTGACCAGAACGATCGGTACTCCTATATGATAGTCTTGTGCAAATCTATGCGAAGCTTAGTATATAATAAATTACAGTAATGGTAATTAATCTTAATTCCAGTAGCTGTCATAGCTATTTCCGGTACTGACAGGGATTTTTATACCTAAACTTTTATGTTCAGTAGTGTGGAATGTCAACATGAATTACATGTGATATCCATTTTAGTTACGGCTGGAAAAGCGTTAAGTGATGTGATATCTGTTATTTGGTGCAGTTGATACTGTAGCTCCAATCAACAAGATGCAGAGGTGTATGGTCTTTGCGAAGACCCGCAGTCTTCGTTCGCTCAAAGCCATTGATCTGAAAAAGCGGTTTCGAACTTTTGCCAGTTCGCAAATTGCATGAATTCAAACGTGCCACTAGGTTGGCATCTCAGTCCCACCCTGTCGAAACTGTTAAATGTGGCCGTTACTTAACTCAATTAGCTCCATGTCTCGCACCTTCCATCGGTGGAGCTCCTTTCCCCTTACTTGCTACTCTGATAGCTACAATCTCCAACTATTCAAATGCAATGTCAATCGACATTTCCTGATGCCTTGATCTATTCTCCGTCCTTCTCTTCATCTTTTCCTCTATCATGCCTCTTTAATTTTGCTCCCACTCTCTGTAACCCCTTATGGCATTTCCGCCTTGCTTGGGGTGAAAATCTTTTAAAAAAATCAACTGACAGTTTAGATATTTCGGAATAGGTTTGCAATCGCATTGGTATCAATATGAGTCTTGGTGTGACAAAGCTGTTTAAGAAGATATCTCGAGTTTTTATATAATTTATTTTGGTCTGTGTAGAAATGTGTGGTATTGGGAGAAACTACCTCTAACAAAGCTTAGTCTATGGTTAATTTCCTTATATCCTATATAAATTTATTCTATCTGATACACAGAGGTATATGAAGTGTTTAGTATTTAATATTTATTTTTCAATATCCTGAATCATTATGATGGGTTCAAGGTAGGTGCTATCACTGTTTTAATTGCAATTCCAGAACATAAGTTCTTGTTTTGAAATGTCTTTTTTGAGTCATATTTCTTACTTGGTATCATTCTTATCATAGCTATGAATACATATGTGATCGTAATTTGGGGCTATCCGTTTTAAACATATTCTTCATCAATGTGACAGAATGATCATCAAGATAAGTATACATGTTTAGGTAAAATTGCAGAGAAAGTAATTCGTTAAAAACTGAAAAATATTAAAATATTTCAAGTTGATGACGATTAATATTATGACTGTGTCATTTCAATATAAATCTTCATTTCTTACTAAATGAATTTTAAAAAGGTGTGAGATAACTAAAAATAAAAGTAAGCGAAATTCTGTAACATCTATTTTCCATAATGATACCGTTAAATTATAAATTAAAAATTCAGACACTTGAAGAGACATATCCTTTCCTCAAATTGGATTTTAGTTTGATCAAATGAAAATGCTTTCCTTGGGATATTGGATTGCTGGCGAAGCACATCAAACTAACTCTTTTTTTGGTAATTTTCTTACAAATTTAATCTATCTATCTATCTATCTATCTATCTATCTATCTATCTATCTATCTATCTATCTATGCCAATATGTTCCTTATCTATCTATCTATCTATCTATCTATCTATCTATCTATCTATCTGTGCCAATATGTTCATTATCTATCTATCTATCTATCTATCTAGTGTGCGATTGATAAATTGTCGTCTAGACTACGCAAATGTGAAAGTAACACTGACATCACATTTTGCATAAAAATACTAAAGTGTAAATTTATTAAATAAAATCGTATTGACTTAAGCCGCAGCCTCCAGACGACTTCGGAATCGCCTGCAACTCTTCTGGATGGTCTCCTTGTTTACGTTTGTGAGTGCGGCCATAATTCATGCCTCCAGTTTCTCTTTGAGGCTAAAAGGCGCTTTGTTGGTCTCTCGCTCAACTGCTCTGCTCGCATAATAGTCAATGCGGTTGCATTCTGTGGTGTTAGGTGACCAGATTTAAGGGGTTATGCGGTCACAGAAATTGTTTGAGAGCCATGACTGGATCATCCTGCTTGGTTGGCAAGGTTCAGAACTATGTTGCCAGACATATGTTCTTTCAGCAGCCACCCTCATTTCTTGGCATCACCACCTACTCAAGTTACTTGATGTAGGGCTCCGTGTTGGGTCTGATGCCCCGAGGTAAGATGAATGGAGGTATAACGTCGCCATCTCTAGTGATTCCGCCAAATATCTTCTCAATCACTATTAGACATCCAAGACTTTCCGAATCCTCTACAGAGAGATTGACACTCAAAGTCATTAAAATGTTTGTGTTGAAACTTCCGGCGAAAATGCCAAGCATTACAGAATGGCAAATCAGGTCTTAACATATGGTGTCACTTGATGGGTGATGAGTGACGGTTTCATCACGTATTGACAGCTTACGTAAGGGTAAAATGACCGTACGGAAGGACAGAAGTGACATAATTATTTAATTTTAAGTGAACCAACTTATTTACCTCGTTATTTTTAAGGAAAATATCAACGCTCTATTTTTTTGTACTCAGCTTTCACCTTTACGTTTACAATGCTTTACGAAAAATATATTACAAAAAAATTAAAATACGACTGTTGAGAGTGAGATTAAATTTTATGAGAAAGGTATCTAATTAATTTATAGGTACATTTCTTATGAAATCTTATCAGAAGTGTACATAACATACTATAATGTTATGTACATTTATTACATTTTACTGTGTTTTTTGTATTTCCATTCATTTTATTATTAATTTTGATATTTCATTTATGGAAAAATATCTAACTCCGATAAAATAAAATTAGATCATATAAATTTCATAAGATGATACTAATACTTGTAGGTAACCGTCTCAGTCGAAATTGAAAAATGAAATTATCATCTCTACACGTGTTTCGCACGAACAATTCGCAAAAATAAGCGCTGTAACAACGGAGAACAACGCTAAAATCAAATAACGCAACATTCTAGTATATTCTTTCTAGTGTTACGTACATTTGAATTACAGCCGTTTTATGAACACAAAAGCCATCTGGAATTAGTTTTTTTTTATTATACCGTGTTGCTCTTCTGATTGTTATAAGTTATACAATTTATAATGCTAGAAGATAGATCTAATTAATAAAACCTTTGACTAAAGTGTCCACTATTTTCACTAATTTTAGAATATTTAGCAACTTTCATGTAAAAAAGTTGACAATTTAAGAAATAAGAAATAATTGTTTTAAAAATTAATTTTTCATCGAAAAAGTTTTTACTTTCAGACAATATTATCCATATTTATGAAAACACCTAAAAGCAACTAAAAGCATTTGAAATTAAATAATATCTTTGTATTATTGAGTTTTGTATGTTAGAAATCAGAAATGATTTTCAGGTAGAGGGTTCAGATTGAATAAAATGCTTTTAACTAACATAATCACTAAGCAGTATTGAATTTATAGAGTTTTCATAAAATTAGTTCGTGGGGAGTAATAAATATAAAAAATAATTTTGCTGTGACTTAAAAAAATAAAACATATTTATAATAATTTCCATCATTTGTAAATACTTTCTGAAAGTTTCATTAACATTCGACAATTATTTTTATTTTCGTAAGATTTTCCAAATTAATGTCTGTCGTACAAAAAAGATGCTAAAATTGTATATATTATTTATTAGTTCCGTTGATACAGAGAGAAACAAGGTTTTTTTTAATCAAAAGTTAGAATGTTCTAAAAAGAAGGAAAAATCTTAAAAAATAATGAAATATACTTTATTCTTTCCTCTGATTAACAACATAAACATTAGACGATAAAAGCTTGTTTTCTTCAAGTCTGGCGTCTTTTCATCATGCTATGCTCTTTTTTTAGCGATTTCATGAAGGTACCTATGACAATATAATTCATCATTGATAATGGCTAAAGGTATAGCCAAAAGCGCATGGGAAAATAAAATATTTGGGCAGTTATTGCATACTTTATCTCCCGAAAAGAAATATATATATATAAGATCATATGAGAAATTGCATAAAAACTAAATCAAATTACCTTGTCTATCGTATTCAATGAAACGTGCCTGAAAGAAGATAATCAACCCAGCGTATATTATGTTTTCAAGTAGTTTCAACTCTTTGTGTCCTCTCACTGGATTTAACCAACGCCTTTGTTCACACTCTCTGCGATCGTCTGACAAAATTTGTCTGACAATCGCAAATAGCGTGAAACCCAGGGTCACAATATCACTAAATATGCTAGCTCCAACTAAATATGCTAGCTCTATCACTGATATTGACCGCTTTCCAATAAGTACTGCTCATATATAATATATAAATATAATGTGTGCATATATATATATATATATATATATATATACTCATTTGCCATATATATTAACATGTGCGCATGTATTAGCAACCGTGTGTGGAGTTTCGATTCTAGCTATGATCTCATAATTTTCATGAAAGCCAGTCTTCTTCAGGAATTCTATGACGTCATTGATATTCACGTTTCAAAAGTTATCTCAAATTCTTTACATTGATGAATTTCCTTCTGATAAGGGCGAGGTTTCTGCATTCTATCAGTATGTCTTTGTAATGCAATATAGCGTCTGATCTATATGGCAGATGGACAAACATTGAAATGACAAAGATCTGGTTCTACGGTTGATGAATTTTAAGATTGTCAAGGACAGACATGTGTGAGTAGCAAGGATGTTTTAATGAGAATTAAAGGAAACTATAGTTAACCATAAATAAGAAACAGTTGAAATCATTGAAATACATGAAGAAATAAGGATAGGAGAGTTTAACACTCGCAGGACACAATGGGCACAAGAGCATCGAAGAAAAGAGCGAGAAACTGTTGATATCTCTGAACAAATGGATTACATAATTCTTCATGGAAGAAAAAGAGATTGATTGTTTGATTCGTTTTCTACGGCTTAACATTGATTTTGCAGGTTATTTAAAACCAGAAAATGCTTTTAGATTCTTAGAATGTTCTTCCTTTTCTTAGATAATAATTGGTTAGTGCTCCAAGTCTTACTAATTAACACATATTTGGGTGGAGAAGAGGTGCATTCATAACTTTTCCAAAGGTATTTTCTCGTCAGTGAAATGAAC
>OZ038486.1:135498464-135540964 GCA_964036315.1 Acanthosepion esculentum | reverse complement strand
CAAATTGTACTCACTTGACTGTGTTTGGAATGTGCTGGTCGTCTTCTATATAAATAAACACAGTCTACGTGTGTCCGTCTATTTTTCGATCTCAGCGAATCATATACATGTAAGAGGTACTAGCACCTGTATTTACACGCGATTAAAAATTAAAGAAATAACTTATTTAAAGTTAAATTTAAATATCGAACAGAGTGAATGGTTTAAAAAAGACAATTCTTTACCAAAGGTTTATCTTTGATTTCGCTTTTCCTCGTAATTGCAATTGATAAAGTCTAATTTTAAACACTTAAATAAAACTTAAGGTGGGCAAGATACCTTGCTCGTATCTTTTGTTTCCTTTCTCTTACACGTGTACTGTGACGCGTTCAAAATATTATATAGTTCGGGTTCCCCTGATGTCTTTTAAGAGTAACTTTATGTAAACGGATCATTTAAAGAAAATAAAAATTGCGCGCAAAATAAATGTAAAAAACTACGGAGATCGGTTGCGTATATGAAGAAAGATTATGCCGAATTAATGTGTCAAATATAAAGTAATTTTATTATTTCTAAATTCTTACAAATTTTACGTACATAGGATGCGGAAGGTAAAAGGCCGAAGGCTTAAAAAACCTCTATAGGAGCTAGCCTAAAGTCCGCCTGATAAGAGGCTTCTAGGCTAGTTTTGAATATTTATAGATTTGCTTTTAATTTCATCCAATATTTCAACCCTTCATGTTCTTTGTAAGCAAATAAATATTAATATTTCTAAAATTTAGCCATTAATTTTGTTTGCAATTCATTAAACAAACCATTATTTATCATTTGAGAGACCCTTTTCTGCCGTCTGATGATAGCCTCCATGAGAATGATTCATTGCACACTCTCGTGCTAACATTCTAGGTTGACATAAAGTGGAAAGCCTATATTGAATCCATTGCTAGGACAGCTCTTACATATCTTTAAGTATTTTAGTATCGCTGCCACATATGGTTCGGTGCTCCTGCGCTATACAGGGTGTCCATACAGTTCGTGTGCACTTTCAAAAATTTATAACTTTATTTGTATTTGCGATAGAAATAAGCTGTAATAAATGTTATGAAGTTTAATGTACCTAGTTTTAAGTATAGCTAAAATAACTAATGTGATTTCAGGCATTATTATAAATGAGTTGGCAATTTTTTTCCGTGAACTGCAAAATCGTATTACCCTTTGTATTGATAATGATGGAGGACATGTGGAAACTTAAATAAAATTACATTATTTAGAGATACTTGAAAAAATCCAAAGATGAATCTGCAATATTGTTGGTCATGATCTGGCGTCTCGGCTTGAGGCGATTTCCCACCGGCGTAAAGTTGCCTCAATGTGCTTTTTCTATAAATACTTTCATGGTAATTTTTCGGAAGAACACTTCGCTATGATAGCTAAACTTTATGAATTTAAGCGCAGCACGAAACTCACGTCGATATCTCATCAATTGACAACTGAGCTGGCTATATGTAATCGTAAATTCTATGTTAACAGTTTCATTTCTCTCTCTTCTCCCTTCCTGCTTCATGCTTTCCAACGAACTTTAATCTGCAAAAAATTAAATGCAATATCAATCACTATCTACTGTCTTCCTGATTCTTCTTCTATTGTTCTCCCTCCTTAGTAATGATTCTGTTTTTTAATTCTCACACATTCAATAATCCTTTATGTCTCAGTGGCTTTATTGCCTTGAAAGAGTGATCTCGACTAAATAAAAAAATAAACAGCGGGTATATTTTTGAACACCCTGGAGTTATGGCAGTACCATCAGATAAAACTGTTTATCTGATGATACTGCCGTATCTATAGGAATGTTTTTTTTGGGTAATAATAATAATAATTATTATTGTTATTATTATTATTATTACTACTACTACTACTTTGGTTTGTTTTGTTTTACGGTATATCAACCTTTGGGTCATTTAATGCCAAAATTTAATTTTTTTTTTCTAAATAAAGTCTATTAAAACACTCATGTTTTTATTTTAAATAGACTTTTAAATGAATATAGTTCTTTTTGAAGTTATATTTTTGAAATCGATTTAATTTCTCTTAGGAACTGAAATATATAAAATTAATTTGTATTTTGAAAAAAAGTTCTTTTAAGTTTGTGTTATGGTCCAATATCCTCGCCTCACTGTTATGGTCCATGTTTAGGACCAAGGAAGAACAACACGAACACAAGAGTAGAAATAACAAAGATATATTACACAGAATAACAATACAAGTTGTGAAAAGTGTTAGTATGACTGTCAGTCTGGTTTGGAGTGAACTACTATTGGCTCGACTCGATTCCGTCTCGACTCGTTTTACTTCCTCCGTCTCTCTTGAGAGGCGCAGTCTTTATAGTGTCAGGAAGAGTTCATTGTGTCGTTACAGGTAAGATCCCATAACAGTTTGTTTGTCAGTAATTTAAGCGGATAAGATTAAAATCGCTGCAATTTACGAGTATGTGTTTTATGGTGAATGGTTCTTGGCCAGTCAAACATAGCGGAGGATTTTCGTTTGTTGGAACATACGAATGGGGGTTAGGCTTAGTATGTCTAATATGTAGCGTGGACGTAATCACCTCTCTTAGCGTTTTTGCTGCCATTCTCCTATATTTGGTTTGATTTGGAAAAAATTATTGTTTGGGCGAATGTTCCATATGTTATGCTATTTCTCACTAATATATTTATTGATTGTTAGTTTCATGCCTGTATATGGTGTAGTAATAGTAATTATAGAAGTAGTAGTAGTAGTAGTCGTAGTAGTAGTAGTAGTAGTAGTAGTAGTAGCTTAATAGGAGTGACAGAGCTGTGTGCCAATAAACTGACACTGGAGCACAAATATACGAACCTCATCATGATAAAAGATCTGATACCAGTAAACCAATGTACCACAGCCAAATAAAATTTGATAAAAATTTTGATAAAAACAGCGGGTTTCTCCTTCTTACAGGTTTAGCCTGATTAAGTGATTTTCCAAGCCTCGCTTAGATGTGGCACAAGGCTCAAAGTAGGGGCACCGATGGATTGGGACAAAGAGGATTGATACGTTATTCAGACGTAACTGACTTAGCGAGACAAGCATGCTAACCATTACACAACGTCGAATTTCCCATGATTTTCTAAGCGTAGCTTAGATGTGGCACAAGGCCGAAAGGCTGAAGCACCCAGTGAGGATTAAACTCACTTATCAGTTGTAATTGATCTAGCAAGACAAGCTCGCTAACCATTACACCACATAGAATTACCCAAAAGTTTAGCCTGATGAGACATTCCGTTTTAGTCGATTAAGGTTGTTGAGGTTGTTTCCAACTATCTACACGTGAATTCGTTGAGTCGCCTTGCCTGCACCATCCTTCAAACGTAAGAAAATAAACCTCTCGATACCTGACCATAATCCTCTCTTGCAACCAATCCTGATGTACTAATTAACAATGCATCAACCTCTATGCGACATGAACAACTGATTAATGTTAAGCAAATTACAAAGAAATCTGGGGTACTGAACGGGATATTTCCTGTAGGCTTATCGGTTTATCTCCTCTTCGTTTCGTAACCTTTCAACAGGGGTCTCTCTCCCACGTGTATAAATACTCGTTCATCCTTCTCTCTTTCTCTTTTTCCTGCTTACGCCCACGTGTGAGCAACTACCTCGATTTCGGCCGCGGGCCGAAACCTCGAACGTGGGGCGAGGTACCAAAAACTTTCTCTTTAAAATTTCCAATATGTGAACTCTTACACACAACCAGCGTTTCCTATATTCTGGGAACACGCTAAAACAAAATTCACAACCGTACGGATATTTCAACTCAACACACACACAAACAACTTTCCATACAGACACTAACGCTTTATTCATGTTTTAAATGATGTATTTGTAATTCGTGTTTTAACCATTTTGTTAATAATATATATTTGTTTTGTACATATATATCTGTCTTGTTCGTTTTATTTTGCTTTCTTTGGACTCCATCATAGTCCAACATTACTATGTAGCGGGACTGGCCAGCAGGAAGTCTTAGTCCAGAGATTTTATCCTCACATTAACCCGCCGGTCCCCTACAGGCTTCCATAATTCTTTAAGACAAAATATATACATGTTATCACCTCTAGTTAAAATCACAAATTAGGAAAATTATTATTATCATCAGTGTTGTTATTTCCTTTGATTTCTGTTGTATACACATTTCCTTCCGGGCCCCAACCAAAGACCTGGGTTCTGAAATGGCTTCATACAATTTTCCATTGATCATTTTCGTAAATGAAAAACAAAACAACTCATGTCACACATATTTTACATCGATAACGCCCATCGTACTGTGTGAGCTGTACAATAACACCCAGGGCTCCAAATCTAGCTGGAATTGATGTTCTCATGTGCTACATTGTTGTGATTCCCACTTTAAAATCTTGGTATTTTCATAGTTGTTTGAAGATCGTCAAAGACACATTACAGTCTGCAGGAATGTAAATAAGAAATCACATTCTGTTTTTAGGGTCTTTGATCGTGATATCTTGGGATTAGGTTTGATTGTCCTGTCTGTGTGTGTTGAAAAGTGTGGTTTATTATTATTAAAATTATTATTAAAATTATAATTATATGGCATAAAATTATGTCGACTAATAATCACGCCGTTAGTAAGAATAACAGAAATTACAAAATTTAACAAACTTATGTTTGCATTTGTCTCTTACCTCCTGATCAACAACCATCATTGTTTTAATCTGCCGTTCCAACGATACATGTCGACTGACAAAAATTTCAAAAAGTATTTCAGTTGAAATTTTGAAAATTTAATCCTGGTTTCACAACCGGTAGAAATGTCGACTTTGCCATTTGTACTTCTTATTGACCATACAGTGTGCTTGTTTTGGAAAATGACGAATAAGAAATAATGAATTATTCGTGATGTCCGCGGAGAGCTATAAAAAAAAACACAATAACAAACAAACAGAAAACGTTGTCCACGTCAACCGAATTCAGATGCATTCGGCGTAAAAATCCAACATTGATTAATGTTCTGTTTTCCACCTAAAAGACCAGAATTTGCGATGTTACTAAATATGGACGCACTGAAATAAATTATCTTTTAGACATATTAATTTGTGATAAATCCTATTTATTATCTTTATTAGACTGAAAGGATGATCAGACTTGAGTGTTGAAAAATCCTCTTCGTTTTATATGTATTCTTAGTGTTATACAGATTGATTATATATTTATATTGCTTTTTATATAATTACATATATATTTATTATATATATTTTATAACTTATTATATATATATATATATATATATATATAATAGCATGTAAGTTTTGGCATTTTCTTTTACAGTAAGGTTCGCCCTTTACTTTGCACGTAGGCCAATCGAGGTATAGGGTTATGTTAAGGGGGAGTTTATGTGGAAAGGAAGGGAATATAACGGTTGACACTGGAACAGGTTAAGATTATAGTGGTCAGGGAAAGATTTGCTTGTGAGTCTGTTACATACATACATATATATATATATATATATATATATATATATATATATATATATATATATATATTCATGCCCACTCTTTGCTAGAATTATAAGCTAGCATATAGAAAAAAATCAGATGATATTTTAAATAAATTAAAACGATAGATATAAAAAAAAACATATATATATATATATCACTTTGTTAATATTAATAAATAGAAACATTCATTCACTCCTGTAGTTCACTATTACTAACAAGCCGGGACTTTTTTCTCCTGATGATGGGCATGCTGGCCGAAACTATTAGAAGAACCAAATTGAAATAATGAAAAAATATTAATATACAACCCGGTGTGTCTGAAAATTTAGGTTTTTTATATTTGTTTTGTTCAAAATACACACACACAAACACACACACACACACATATATATATATATTAAACAATATATATATATATATATATATATATATATATATATGTGTGTGTGTGTGTGTGTATTCAATGAAAATGAAAATAGTATTAAAGATAAAAATAAATATTATAATTCCAGTACTTGAAAATTATTTCGGCATGAAACTCTGAGTTGTGCACCTTACGTAATATCTTATGCATATTGCTTAATAAGTTCAGACAAATTTGGCATAATGTGCAAATAAGCTACAAAAAAGAAAGAATACATAGCTAATGTGGATATGTGCAAAGATACCAATTAGAGCGATTCATTGTGCAAATGACGCGGCGTCAGTTCTGTAATATGCAATGGGTTTGTAATTACCACAGGACCCTTCTCTTTGCTGCTTCAGGCTAAATTGAAACGAGCATTATTTTGTCATTGGTACGACGAAAAAGAATACGGTCCACAGTTTGACATAATTGATCCCATATGTTTGACAGAAAGAAAGAGACTGATAAATGCTTACTAATCATTTGATTGACGGTAAAGTATATTTATTGCAATAAAGGTAAGTGTAATGTGTTTCTACTTGGAAACATTTGGTGGTTGAAGTTTACCTTTCTGAAGGGGTTTGATGAAATTTATGACACCCATATCGATTTGATGAAACTATTCAAGAAAATGACTTGAGATTAGTATTATGGTCCAAGTTCCTTGTACCACGGTGATGGTCCAAGGTAGAACCAATGAAGAATAACACGAACACAGGTATGGAATAACAGAGATATATTACAAATAGAAATATATACAAAGAAGTAGAAGTATTAGTAATGACTATCAGGTTTGGTTAGAGTGAACTATCTCGACAAGTATTACTATTCCAATGTCTTACAGTAATCGTCTGTCTCTTTCCGAGCCCGTAGGGTCGGGCAAAAATTGCCCGTAGAACCCGTATAAACGGGATCGGGTTGGTCAACCTCCCCGAACGAGGCCCTACCCTTCTGCGGAGCCTCGTCCGGGTTCCTCCCTGCCTAGAGGCAGAGAGTTCCCCTCTGCCTCAGAGGCAGAGAGTTCGACCGTCTAGCCGAGTCGTCCAAAAAAGACTGACTCGAACTGTGACAATCGTCTGTCTCTGAAGTATTTAGTGTCCTCCCCACGAGGGACAGATGTGGCACAAGGCCGGGTTTAAAGTGGGGTACCCGAGCCCGTAGGCTCGGCCAAAAAATAGCTTGTAGATCCCGTATAAACGGAATCGGGCTGGTCCACCTCCCCGAACGAGGCCCTACCCTTCGGTGGAGCCTCGTCCGAGTTCCTCTCTGCCCAGAGGCAGAGAGTTCCCCTCTACCTCAGAGGCAGAGAGTTCGACCGTCTAGCCGAGTCGTCCAAAAAAGACTGACTCGAACTGTGACAATCGTCTGTCTCTGACTGACTCTGTCTCTTGAGGCGCAGTATTTATGATGTCCGGAATAGTCCATTATTATTATGGGTAAGTTCCCATAACAATTAGTGTGCTCTTTTAGATTGTAGCAATTTGCAGTGTTGGGCAATCTACATCTGACGTAACCTATTCTACATTCAATTTTGTTTTCTCCTATACTAAATTTGTCTTAACTGAGCCATACACCTAAGTATCTCAAGTGTTTATAACTTACTAATTCCACAGGATGGATTTCTATGATAGCTTTATAGTAGGTGCCATCACTGCTTTCATTCCAATTCCAGGTTATAGTTTCTGTTTCTGGAAAGGTTTATCTTGTGTCCCATTTCTTGAAACATTTGGTAGAGGACGTTGATTCCCTGTTCAAGATCATTATTATCTCAACTATGAATACCTTATGTCATCAGCATAAGCCACTCATCATCATCCGACACGCAAGCTACCGAATTGCCACTAGCGTTTACCGTACTTGGCGGCCTGTTTGTTTTACCACTGGCGGACCGCTATAGGATCATAGGCGGCCTGTCGGTAGAGTGCCGGTGGCAGACATCAGAGGACCGCTGGGGTTGCCAACGGCGGCCCGACAGCGAGCCACTAGCGCCTTGTGAGCAGGCCAGTATATTGGTCTCGGGTGAGATAGCAAGATTGTTGTCTTCTATTGGTAGATTCGATTGGGATGTGTTATGGAATGCTTAAATGCTCAGTGTCTACCTCATCACATCTGTGCTTGTAAATGCACAGAGCATAGCCTAGGAAGAGATTCAATAGACTGGGACCCGCATTTCCTCCTTGTCGTGCTCCTGCTGAGGTTTTAAATTTTCTGTATTAGGCTCCTCGCCTAACATGTAAGATTTATATAGTTCTTCTATTAGCTCAATGCATTCAATGGATTCGGAAACTGGAAGGCGGTTTCTAATGGATGTGATAAAGAAGTCTATGTTGATGTGGTCATATATTGCTGTGGGATCAAGGGTGCAGGTATAAAATTTCCTATGAGAGAGGTAAGCAATTTCTTGGAGTTGTTTGATAGCAATCATTGCATCGGTTACCAAAACGAAGACTAAACAAAAATTTGGCAAAAGACAAAAAAAGGAAAAGTCTACAAAGTTGCAAATCATGTTTGAGCGGGTAACGCCCTCTCAAAATTGCAACGCTTCTATCTACGTTTTTTTTATAATTATATTTAATGAGACCTGGAATAGCTGCAGTAGAAACACTGAATTCTTCAAAAGTTCCATTGACAGTGACTGACTTTGTCAAAGACAGATCTACCCGTGGAAAGTTATAAGTCATCGGGGATATTCTCTTTTAGCAAGTACCCGAAACTGAATTACATCAATAAAAAATGGTGATATGAAATATATACAGACCATTAAAAAAAATTCCATTTCTTATTGAATGTTACTGGCGGTGTCCAACAAAGGCAACATAGAGTAAGATAGGGTCCTGATCTCTACTTTCATTGTGCAAGAAACTCTAATACAAAATCCTCTTGTCTGTAGCCTCGAACACCGATCAACAAAATTTTAAATTTCCCTTTCTTCGATATGAAACAAACAATGAGGCTCATGATTAGATAGATAGATAGACAGATAGACAGATATACAGATAATGAATAGAATTAGCTGGCTAGCTAGATAACCAGCCAGCCAGCCAGATATATAGCTAGATAGACAGACAGAGACACAGAGACATACATACATATATATATATATATATATATATATATATATATATATATATATATATATATATATATATATATATATATATATACATACATATACAGAAATATAGTCTTAAAGTGTGCTATATTTATGGGGTAAAGTGCTCAATATCAGAGATAGAGCGTGTGTAAATATAAAAGTGGACATGGAAGTCAGCACTTAGAGGCCTCTAAGTGCTGACTTCCATGTCCACTTTTATATTTATACATACATATATATATATATATATGTGTGTGTGTGTGTGTGTGTGTGTGTATGTGTAGATAGATAGATAGATAGATAGATAGATAGATAGATAGATAGATAGATAGATAGATAGATAGATAGATAGAAAAACAAGCAGATAGACAGATAGATATTTTTCACCGGACAACCCCTTTTTCAAAGGTGAACGTTGCTACGTCTCGCTACTTTATAGCTATTTTCATGACAAATTTTCAGACGAGCTACATTGCATCATCCCTTCAACCCTTCACAGCCAGCACTCTGGACGGAATCATCCTCATTCCATACTTATCTATATTCGTAGAAAGGAAGTTCCACTCAGACAGCATCCTCTCCCAGAAGGATAATTTCCCGCTCCCTATAATCTTAAGCTCTTTAAGCCTAGGCTCAAATAATCTATCCCGCATATCCTCGTGATATACACTTCTTATTTCATTGCTTTACGATCTTATAGCAACCTTATTCAATAGTCCTCTACCTTAACAGGCTCATGGGATTGTATTAGATAAAGAATAATATAAACGAGATGAATTGAAGAAAACGCAGTGACAGGCATGTCAGAAGCATTTACTTAATGTTGCACATTCGGCTCGAAAGCAGACATTTGACATTTTTGGAACAATTCCCAAGTGAAAGAGGCAATATCTAGACTGAAAGAAGACAGTCTTGTAATATAAGAACATGTCTAACTTTCTCATAACTCCAAGTCTTTGCCAAATTTTGAAGATCGTTTGAAGTCAATCAAAATTCTCAGATGTTTAACCATTTATTTTTAGATGACCATTTCTGGATATTTGGTATTTTCTGATTCTCTTATTTTTTTTCTCGAAAACCCGTTGGAATCTTGTTGAAATGTATGTCATAAATGACAGACAGGTTTTACTTGAATCGTTGAAAAAAATATCCGACGTCAGGAATATTTGGCGGATCTAAAAAGAAAAAAAATCAGTCAGATTTTTGCTTGTTTTTTTTTCTCTATCACCCCGACTTTGAATCGTAAATATAAGAATTGTAAATTCACAGATATTAAAAAGAAATATATATATATATATATATAAAAATGCAAAGAATTTGTTCTGGAAAGAAATATGAAACTGGTTTTTATTCACAAGTTAAATTGATATTTCCCACTTTGACAATATATGGCTTGGATCAAATATCTGTTTTCAAATTTCGCGCATTTATAAAAAAAAAAAAAAATTGTCGTCTGTTTCTTTCTTTTGAGATGCCGGGTTGAATCACTTTTTAATACAGAAATTGCCTAAAAGTGAAAATTGGTCATATTTGTCAGAATATCTGGGATGAGGACTTGCCATTTAAATTTACACTATTTTTATTCGGAACAATGCCCTTATTTTTGTTGATGTTACCACAATCTTTCAGTCATTGTTCTCACCGGCCTTCCTTAGGTTTATATGGAACTGGGCAGTCTAAAAAGAATTCCAAACTACACCCTTCATTTAATCAACAGAAGTAGACTGTTCTTCTTCAATCCCTAGGTTGGGAAGTGTAAATCGGAACTTCATAAAAGCTGTTCAGCAGTCAAACTCTCTGCCTTGAGCAGAGAGGAAAAAGGACGAGGCTTTGCCGAAGGGCAAAGTTTCGTCCGGGGAGGTAGACAGACCCTGAACCCGTTTATACGGGTTCTAAGGAAATATTAGCTTATGGCCTCCGAGAACCCACGGTAAACTCGGCCTTGTGCCACATACATCCCTCATGGGGGGTTGTTAAATATTAACTTCATAAAGCGGTTTTTTGACGTCGTACATTTCTCACCAGTCGAAACATATTACAATAACTTTAAGTATATGGTTCCCTTGGTAACATATCTTTCTCTCACATCGTCATATACGACGTTATAGAACCATATTCGGAATTTTGGACCTGCGTCTGGTATTCAGCAACCGTTATCGTCGCATAGCAGACTTCTATGTAAGCAAATATTAACGGTGAACATCTCCGTATAATCTCCATATAACCACTTTGATGATGGCTTATGTGAGCCGAAACCTTAGATCGACGACTAATATAATAAAGAAAGGATGGACTGTTTTTGTCTTTATATTCTCTTGAAACTAAAGCCATTCTACGACGCCTGGAAAGGATCATGATAAAACTTAATAGGCATTCGTTGTCGGTTATATTTAACAATATATGTTTGAATAATGATCTGCTGCTCCTATACACCATATATATATATATATATATATATATATATATATATATATATATATATATATATATATATATATATATATATATATATACATACATATATATATATACATACATATATATATATATATATATATACATACATACATACATACATACATACATATATATATACATATATATATATATATACATACATATATATATATATATATATATATACATACATATATATATATATATATATATATACATACATACATACATATATATATATATATACATACACTTATATATATATATATATATATATATATATATATATATATATATATATATATATATATATATATATATATATATATTCAGTTTTATGGATGTGAGTTTATCACCCTGGGTTTCACTATTTTTCTATCATCAGACAATATGGTTTATATTTTAAAATTGCATATATGCATGTATATATTTTTAAAAAAAATTAAATTGTATATATATATATATATATATATATATATATATGTGTGTGTGTGTGTGTGTGTGCGCGCGCGAGAGAGAGAGAGAGTGTGAGAGAGAATCTTTGTGTGTATGTGTGCGTGTATATATATATATATATATATATATATATATATATATATAAGCATTGTTAAAATCAGTGCTTTTTTCTCTTGAGTTATTCTCTAAAATGTATGAGTTTCTGGAATTCTTCTTAGGGGAAAGTCTCGTCGATCAACAATTTATTTCGTTCTTGTGAGAAACAAATATTCCGTTTCAATTGTGTCGCATTTTAAAAGTCATTACTGCTCTATTTATTTGAAGCAAACAGTCAATTTCTCCGTTCCATGAAACGCTTCCTACCAATAAAAAAAAATGACATAAAGCATTTTGTCACAAGCAAGGGCACACCCTACGCAAGAATCTGCAACCAGGTATCGTCATAAAGCTTTACATTTGGGGCATGAAAAATTTTTTTTCCATCGCCATCTTTTTCGAAGAAGTTTTTTTTATTTATTAAGATAACACCGGAAATATTTGCCCACAACGAATACATAGAAACTAAACATTAACCAGCGGTTGGTTAAATAACTATTTAAAATCAAATTATGGTCTCAAAATCTGACTTTTTGAATACCGACAATTTAAATAGAACAACAGAAAAATACATTATTTACATTATTCAGACTATTGTCCTCATCTTTATCGTCATATTTATTACAACGTTTCGGCCGTTTTACGCCCCGGCCTTCTTCAGGTGGTTGAAATGTCGAACTGAACCCTTTATTTCGCTCACTGGGGTAGACTGTTCTAGTTCCACGTGCCATGATTAACGGATGTCAGTTATCAGTTATTTTCCTCTGAAAGTTCTCCACTGCCTTAACCGGGTATTGAATTCACACTGTTTGGGTCCATTCACTGGATCTAACTAACGCCTTTATCCACTGTGCCATGTGTCCTTGAGGAGTGTGAGTTCAATACCCAGTTATGGCAGTGAAGAAATTTCAGAGGGAAATTAAAAGGAGATAACAGATAAGTGACATCCATTAAACATCGCACGTGGAACTAGAACAGTCTACCCCAGTGAGCGAAATAAAAGGTTCAGTTCGACATTTGAACCAATTGAAGACGGCCGGAGCGTACAACGGCCGAAAAGTTGTAATAAATATGGCGACAAAGATGAGGACAATAGTCCGAATAATGTAAATAATGTACATAATATCTCATTTCAGAAATATAGACAGAAACAGAAAAAAAATGAAATACAATGTCTCACTATTTGACAAATTTTGTGTAGCTGGATATGCAGAGAATTTGTCTTTTTCTATAAAGAAAGGAAATGTATTATTTTAAATCTGTTTATGCCCATCGATAAATCATGGCTCATAAATGCCTTATAGGTAGAAATGTATAACTGATACTGGATTTGACGGTAGGGAAGTCTTTAAACCTCCTCTGAAATCCTAATCCCTTTGCATGCGATTGAGTCGGCGTATTCTAGGCCGCTATAACAGTTATTTCTGATGGGGATATATATTTTTCCCAACAGATGTCTTGTTGTTTTTACCTATTTGCAAGGGATAAAATCTTCTGAACAGGTTGTGCTGAAAGTTTTACGTTCTATAGGGGATGGGGTCTTGTGAACACAGTCTTCGGAATAGACATATTGCTCTGAAACAAGGTGTTCTGAAAGCCATATCATTCTGCATGAGGATAGATGTTTCAGAACAGTTTGTTGGAAAACGGGTGTTATGAAAGACTTACCTCTAGCCAGGGAATGGATGATTCTGAACAGGGCCTTCAGAAGAGGGTGTTTTGAAACACAGTGATCTGAAAGACTTAAACATGCAGGGAATGTATTCTAGGCCCCGACAAAAGGTTAAACTTGATTTGATTGGAACGAAAACAACGGTAGTCTGTTGAAAGTTATGGAATAAATGTCGCTTATGGAAATTCTTACAATTTTAGTTCCATAATCCTTGACTATGTTATATGTACAAAGGATAGATCGATGTTCTTTGTATGAAAAATCTATAGTCATCAAGCTTTTTTCTTTTTTTTGTTTCAATAGGTTATTTAAATGACTCTACGAATGCATTATTATATCTCCGCAAATGTATATACTGTTCATGCTGCTCTTTCTTTCAAAATGCTTACAATCCGCTTGTAATTATAGAAACATATAATGAATACGGAATTCTATTAATAACAATGCTTTTTTTTTAATCATTAATTAATGACTCATGTTTATTTTAACGTAAATATTTTATGGCGGATATTACGATGGATATTAATCGGTTAACCCTCGTAAATATTTGCTCCCTCCAAACTCTGCTATGACATAATGAAAACTGTTCAATCACATATCAAGTAACATACGAAATCAGAGACTTTATCAAGGCAAAAGTCTTTCAGAGGACGAAACGCATCGGATATGATACGTTTTCTTTTTGTCTTTATTCATACCGTCCTTAAACAGATGTACTCGTCTGAAATGTTTACATACTAAATAATGCAATGTTTGTCTATTTTGAGAACTAACTACATGAAATTCCACTAGAAACATCAATCAGAATTAAATATGGAAAAATATGATTTATTTTTGAAAAAGCTGGCATTCTTTTTAAACTTAAACTATGGATAAACGGATTTTTATTTATATGGAAAATTATATTGTTACGGCGACTATTTTGTTAGGGAAAATGCATTCGGTTAGAAAGAGGTAAAGAGAATAATTCTGCACGTTATAGAATTAGTATTTTTAATATAATCTCTATATCTACCAAGAGAAACAAAAGTTTTCGAATAACACTCCAGTATCAAGTCTAAAGAAAAGTCATACCTTGAAGGAAGATGACAGCTAAACATCAATTGTAAGAATACAGAATATATGGACATCAGAAAGTGGAACAGCACAACATGTGAGATATTAATGCAATATTTTAAAATAAAGAGGCTACAGAATTTGAAATAACTGGTACGGAAAAATCTAAAGCCGCATTGAAATAGCAAAACATGCCTTCCAAAAGTGTAACAAAAATGCCTTCCAAAAGCTTAACAAAAGTGCTTTCTAAAAGCTTAAGAAGTATACACTCTAAAAGCTTAACAAAATGCCTTCCAATATTTTAACTAAATATACCTTCCAAAAGCTTAACAAAAAATAACTTCCAATAGTTTAATAAACTATGCCTTCCAAAAGATTAATAAAAATGGCTTCCAAAAAGCTTAACAAATATGCCTTCTAATAGTTTAACAAAATATGCTTTCCAAAAGCTTAATAAAAATACCTACCACAAGTTTAACAAAATATTAAACATAAAATCGTTAGACCTAGAATGCTGACTGCTATGTAATATCATTCTGCCTCTGCAAAAAATGCCTGCCAATTTTCTCACAAATGCAGATAATACTGGAGACAACAGTAAGGTTGAACTGCTGAAAGATTCTTTGAATAGCATTGAAGGAGCATGCGAGCAACGAAAAAGTTTAATGGAAAATGGAAACAAAAATGGCACTTACAATGATAATCAGAAAGCCAGCTGAAATTTTCGGGAGCACATAATGAGTCAAGAAAACTTGGAGACTTTGACACTCACATGATATATTAAAGACAAGCGGGACAGATGTGTGTGTGTGTGTGTTGCGACATTCACCCTGGGTCGGTTAAGCCGGCTCCTTCCAAAGAATTCACCGCGTCCCGAACCAAGGCTGACCAAGCACGGCGACCCGTCGCCAATGATGAAACGAGCGACAGCCATTCCCGATTCCAACGGCGGATACCGTAGATTGTTGGACCCAGAATCAGCTCTGCACCTTGTTTCACCGTCCTGAGCCACGTCTTGAGCTGGCCGCCACATCGCCTCTTCCAGCCCCGAAGAGGGACCGGATCGATGGCTTCTTTGATGATCTCGCCTCGTTGACGACGGAGAGCGTGACCAAACTAGCGAAGGCGCCTTGCGAGCAGAGCTTGCTGGAGGGAGGTTATTTGGCATCGCTCTCGGACCACCGCGTTTGACACGAAGTGTTGCCAGCGCACACGCAGGATACGACGCAGACAGTAGTGATCGAAAACCTCCAGCCTCCGAAGATCAGACGCTCTCATCGGCCAGGACTCACATCCGTAGAGGAGAAATGTGCGGACGAGTGCTTGGTAGACTCTAATTTTCGTGGCTAGCTTGATCTCGCGTCTAGACCACAGGCGGGATTGTATGCGGCAAAAAGCCAACCGGGCATTCGCGATGCGACTACTTATATCCTCCTTGGGACAGATGGACACAGCAATTAACCTATATGACGAACTTGTGTAAATGAGTGAAAAGTGGGGGAGGTTGTGAGTGGGATAGTATAAAAAAACATTGATAAGAGCTATAAGGAACAGGATGGTTTGGAGAGTGAATGACGCCCAAGGCCCTGACGTGACATGTCATTATCGACGAAGATACAATATATAAGGTTACGCTTAATAGATAATTTGAAAATGATCGCCAAGTCTTTCATCATCTTTCTACATAAAACCACTTACACCAAGTCTAAGAAGGAAAGTAATGCTATAACGTTCGTTGTAGTGAAGGAACATCTAATTGGTCCTTTCTAAGCCTGTCTGAGTGGAAACGGATTGTGACTTTTCGATAAACTGGGAGGTTATTTAAGAAAATTACTGCTCATGTCGGATATGATATATTGATATTGTCTCGGTATTATAAATTACTCTCCATATAGCTTGTTTGTTTATCTTTTGAAAGGATTCTTTATCTATTCCAAAGCTCTTTTGGATTTCGGTGTCATTTTTTCCGTCCTCTATTAAAAGTCACCTAATATTTAAATTTTTATACTTACCTAATTTTATATTTCCAATTCGCTTGAAGAAAGGGATTCAAAACAACACTTTTAATCTGTCAGTTGGAAAACAAATTAATACACGTTAACAATGGAATTCAAGTCTTTTAAAGTTAATCCCAAGTGGCTTCTTCAAACGCTGCTGTAAATTCAATTTGTACGAAAGTATATAAAACAATTTAATGATTTATGTGCGCATATAAATATGCAAGGGAATTCCTTTTATATTTTTAAAGGCGTAGAATTTTTTTCAGTGTAAATGAATAATGAACTATAGAAATAGGAAAATATAGACATAGCCTATTTTTTATTAGCGAAGTTAATGTTTTAACAATAAAATACGTTTCATATTTACATGTGTATAATATAACTTGTGTATAAGACGACACCGTGTTTCTGAAGCTAAAAACACAGAAATACATTCTTTTTTATGATAACACTCCGTGATCCTGAAGCTAAAAACATGGAATTAATTACATACTTGGGTATGATAAGACTATGTGGTCCTGAAACTAAAGACACGTTATTAATTACAACAATGAGTATGATAAGACCGCGTCTTTCTGAAGCTAAAAAAAAGGAATTAATTACATACTTGCATATAATACGGCTCTTTGATACTGAAAGTAACACCACGGTATTAATTACAACAATGAGTATGATACGACTACGTTACTCTGAAGCTAAAAACATAGAATTAATTACATACTTGGATATAATACGACCCCGTGTTTCTGAAGTTAAAAACAAGGAATTCAATTCCATTCTTGAGGATAGTACGACCCCGCATTTCTGGAGCTAAAAACACGGAATAAATTTACATCCTTGAGTATACCACATGTAATTTCTTTGAAAATTTGAACCATATTCTCCATTACCGTACTTATATTTCACTAAAAAATTTATTTTTTCAAAATAAGAATGAATAAAAATGAATCGGTTGGTAAGTAATTTCTGTTTCAAATCTTATTTTAGAATTTTCGATTAACGGTGCTAACAAGACATACACGTTGTTATGGGAATGTACCCATAATAGTAATGGACTAGCCCGTACCTCATAAATACTGCGCCTCAAGAAGAAGCAACGGACACATTGAGTGTGTCACAGAGAGACGGCCTGGATGCCAGGATCAGAGTGTAGTATCTGTTCTCAGGTCGCTCGCTTGGCTGAGAGCGTCATTTGATACTTGCCTAGTGTAGGGATTCGTCCCTGCACTGGTAGTATCACGGCTGCGATTAGCTTGGACCGGCTCCGGCCTGGACCATCTATGACAAACCAAGACTAGCTATGACCAGCTGGTACAAGCTAAAACCAGCTATGACTAGCTCTGACCAGCTTGGACAAGCTATGACCAGCCAGGACCAGCGGCCCGGGTGAAAACACTCGGGCCCCCATGTTAAAACCGACCTTGTGTCACAACCTGACTCAGTGGGGGAGGGGGTAAATACCGTGTGTCACAGAGACAGTGAGAAAGAGTCAGTCAGTCAGTCGGGCAGTCGGCTAGACAATTATAGTAAAACATTGGAATATTGATACTTCGAGACAACATAGTTCTCTCTAACGTAACCTGATTGTTCTACTAACACTTCTAATCTTTTGTACATATATTCTATTTGTAATATATATCTGTGTTATTCCAAACCTGTGTTCGAGTTATTCTTCATTGGTTCTACCTTGGACCATCACCTTCGTACAAGGACCTGGACCATAACACACGTTAATACATTTTAAGGTTTTACTTAATCTCTCATACTTTTCTCTTTAATATGACTTCATTATATTGTTCTCTATTCGCATATATAGTGATTTACTAAGCGTAGTCTAGGATGCTGCATAAGGCCGAATGTATGGAAAACTCGGAAACAATCGAACTTCAGACAGAGTCCCACGCAGAAGGTTACAACATATGACAAAAAATGTTTTTTTTTAAGATATTTCTAAGATTTCTAGATTAATGAAACTTTTACTGCTCGTAGAATATATATATATATATATAATATACATATAATTATTCAGTGAAACAATCAATCTTCAAGAAAAGTATCCCAAGAAGAAAAAACAATATTTAGTAATTCAATACTGGATATGACGATAAACTACATCCGCCTCCTGGGTAAGACGATAAACTACGTCCAACAGCAATGCCTCTGATCAGGAGGTTTTGAGGAGCGTGGAACCACCTCTTAATTGCTGGCATTCCCAGGTCAACCCAAACCCGGGGTGGTAGCATTTTGTTAGGGTCCGAGGTATGGGCAAATATTTACCCCGAAACTGAGATAAAAGGCATTATAAAAGTGTAAAAATAAGTTTTAATACCAGAAATACTTTGTAAAAAATATTACCAGAAATAAATTTTCGAAGAAAAAAAAATTATTACCAGTAATACATTTTTTAAAATAATATTACGAGCTATACATTTTTGAGGAAAAAATATTACCAGAAAGATTTTTGACAAAATAAAATATTACCAGGAAAAAAGTTGTCGGCATTAAATAAACCATTGAGGTTGATGTGCCGTAAAACACAACAAACCAAACCAAAGCAATACTTTACAACAAATTTTTTTATTTAATTCTCTTTAATTGTTAATTATTTCTCTGGCGTAAAATTGATTTTTTATTTATTCAGTTATTGTTATTAATTGGAATTATAAAATTAGATTTATAATATCCGTCGCATTGTTTATAAAAGTTTTGTGCTGTTAGCAAAGCACCGTACTTAAGTTTAGAACATCAATTTGCATATATAGTTCTGTAACAAAGTAGTTGTTATGTAACAAAGTAGTTGTTATGTAACAGAGTAGTTGCATATATAGTTCTGTAACAAAGTAGTTGTTATGTAACAAAGTAGTTGCTATGTAACAGAGTAGTTGCATATATAGTTCTGTAACAAAGTAGTTGTTATGTAACAAAGTAGTTGTTATGTAACAGAGTAGTTGCATATATAGTTCTGTAACAAAGTAGTTGTTATGTAACAAAGTAGTTGTTATGTAACAGAGTAGTTGCATATATAGTTCTGTAACACAGTAGTTGTTATGTAACAAAGTAGTTGTTATGTAACAGAGTAGTTGCATATATAGTTCTGTAACAAAGTAGTTGTTATGTAACAAAGTAGTTGCTATGTAACAGAGTAGTTGCATATATAGTCCTGTAACAAAGTAGTTGTTATGTAACAAAGTAGTTGTTATGTAACAGAGTAGTTGCATATATAGTTCTGTAACAAAGTAGTTGTTATGTAACAAAGTAGTTGTTATGTAACAGAGTAGTTGCATATATAGTTCTGTAACAAAGTAGTTGTTATGTAACAAAGTAGTTGTTATGTAACAGAGTAGTTGCATATATAGTTCTGTAACAAAGTAGTTGTTATGTAACAAAGTAGTTGCTATGTAACAGAGTAGTTGCATATATAGTTCTGTAACAAAGTAGTTGTTATGTAACAAAGTAGTTGTTATGTAACAGAGTAGTTGCATATATAGTTCTGTAACAAAGTAGTTGTTATGTAACAAAGTAGTTGTTATGTAACAGAGTAGTTATACATATATAGTTCTGTAACAAAGTAGTTGTTATGTAACAAAGTAGTTGTTATGTAACAGAGTAGTTGCATATATAGTTCTGTAACAAAGTAGTTGTTATGTAACAAAGTAATTGTTATGTAACAGAGTAGTTGCATATATAGTTCTGTAACAAAGTAGTTGTTATGTAACAAAGTAGTTGCATATATAGTTCTGTAACAAAGTAGTTGTTATGTAACAAAGTAGTTGTTATGTAACAGAGTAGTTGCATATATAGTTCTGTAATAAAGTTGTTGTTATGTAACAAAGTAGTTGTTATGTAACAGAGTAGTTGCATATATAGTTCTGTAACAAAGTAGTTGTTATGTAACAAAGTAGTTGGTATGTAACAGAGTAGTTGCATATATAGTTCTGTAACAAAGTAGTTGTTATGTAACAAAGTAGTTGTTATGTAACAGAGTATTTGCATATATAGTTCTGTAACAAAGTAGTTGTTATGTAACAAAGTAGTTGCTATGTAACAGAGTAGTTGCATATATAGTTCTGTAACAAAGTAGTTGTTATGTAACAAAGTAGTTGTTATGTAACAGAGTAGTTGCATATATAGTTCTGTAACAAAGTAGTTGTTATGTAACAAAGTAGTTGTTATGTAACAGAGTAGTTGCATATATAGTTCTGTAACAAAGTAGTTGTTATGTAACAAAGTAGTTGTTATGTAACAGAGTAGTTGCATATATAGTTCTGTAACAAAGTAGTTGTTATGTAACAAAGTAGTTGTTATGTAACAGAGTAGTTGCATATATAGTTCTGTAACAAAGTAGTTGTTATGTAACAAAGTAGTTGTTATGTAACAGAGTATTTGCATATATAGTTCTGTAACAAAGTAGTTGTTATGTAACAAAGTAGTTGTTATGTAACAGAGTAGTTATACATATATAGTTCTGTAACAAAGTAGTTGTTATGTAACAAAGTAGTTGTTATGTAACAGAGTAGTTGCATATATAGTTCTGTAACAAAGTAGTTGTTATGTAACAAAGTAGTTGTTATGTAACAGAGTAGTTGCATATATAGTTCTGTAACAAAGTAGTTGTTATGTAACAAAGTAATTGTTATGTAACAGAGTAGTTGCATATATAGTTCTGTAACAAAGTAGTTGTTATGTAACAAAGTAGTTGCATATATAGTTCTGTAACAAAGTAGTTGTTATGTAACAAAGTAGTTGTTATGTAACAGAGTAGTTGCATATATAGTTCTGTAACAAAATAGTTGTTCTGTAACAAAGTAGTTGTTATGTAACAGAGTAGTTGCATATATAGTTCTGTAACAAAGTAGTTGTTATGTAACAAAGTAGTTGTTATGTAACAGAGTAGTTGCATATATAGTTCTGTAACAAAGTAGTTGTTATGTAACAAAGTAGTTGTTATGTAACTGAGTAGTTGCATATATAGTTCTGTAACAAAGTAGTTGTTATGTAACAAAGTAGATGTTATGTACAGAGCAGTTGCATATATAGTTCTGTAGCAAAGTAGTTGTTATGTAACAAAGTAGTTGTTATGTAACAAAGTAGTTGTTATGTAACAGAGTAGTTATACATATATAGTTCTGTAACAAAGTAGTTGTTATGTAACAAAGTAGTTGTTATGTAACAGAGTAGTTGCATATATAGTTCTGTAACAAAGTAGTTGTTATGTAACAAAGTAATTGTTATGTAACAGAGTAGTTGCATATATAGTTCTGTAACAAAGTAGTTGTTATGTAACAAAGTAGTTGCATATATAGTTCTGTAACAAAGTAGTTGTTATGTAACAAAGTAGTTGTTATGTAACAGAGTAGTTGCATATATATTTCTGTAATAAAGTTGTTGTTATGTAACAAAGTAGTTGTTATGTAACAGAGTAGTTGCATATATAGTTCTGTAACAAAGTAGTTGTTATGTAACAAAGTAGTTGGTATGTAACAGAGTAGTTGCATATATAGTTCTGTAACAAAGTAGTTGTTATGTAACAAAGTAGTTGTTATGTAACAGAGTATTTGCATATATAGTTCTGTAACAAAGTAGTTGTTATGTAACAAAGTAGTTGCTATGTAACAGAGTAGTTGCATATATAGTTCTGTAACAAAGTAGTTGTTATGTAACAAAGTAGTTGTTATGTAACAGAGTAGTTGCATATATAGTTCTGTAACAAAGTAGTTGTTATGTAACAAAGTAGTTGTTATGTAACAGAGTAGTTGCATATATAGTTCTGTAACAAAGTAGTTGTTATGTAACAAAGTAGTTGTTATGTAACAGAGTAGTTGCATATATAGTTCTGTAACAAAGTAGTTGTTATGTAACAAAGTAGTTGTTATGTAACAGAGTAGTTGCATATATAGTTCTGTAACAAAGTAGTTGTTATGTAACAAAGTAGTTGTTATGTAACAGAGTATTTGCATATATAGTTCTGTAACAAAGTAGTTGTTATGTAACAAAGTAGTTGTTATGTAACAGAGTAGTTATACATATATAGTTCTGTAACAAAGTAGTTGTTATGTAACAAAGTAGTTGTTATGTAACAGAGTAGTTGCATATATAGTTCTGTAACAAAGTAGTTGTTATGTAACAAAGTAGTTGTTATGTAACAGAGTAGTTGCATATATAGTTCTGTAACAAAGTAGTTGTTATGTAACAAAGTAATTGTTATGTAACAGAGTAGTTGCATATATAGTTCTGTAACAAAGTAGTTGTTATGTAACAAAGTAGTTGCATATATAGTTCTGTAACAAAGTAGTTGTTATGTAACAAAGTAGTTGTTATGTAATAAAGTAGTTGTTATGTAATAGAGTAGGTGCATATATAGTTCTGTAACAAAGTAGTTGTTATGTATGCATTTATTTGCCTAGTAGCGCATATATTTGATTTAATAGTAATCCTTTTTCATAGAATCTCGTTGCTTCTCTTTATTTTTTTCATTATATACAGTGTCACGCCAAAGTTTACAACACATTTCATTTTACTTATTTCTAATTAAACATTTACTGCTCATAGAACATATATTTATGTATTCAGTCAAACAATCGGATTTTTTAAAAAATATATCAAAAAAGCATCCTACGAAGAAAAAACGATATTCAGTAACAACCCATTTTCCTTTTTTTTTTTTAAATTTACAACATCTTTTCTTTTTAGTAAAAGTGTTCACATTTTACTAGAACGTTCCAAATAAATTTTATGATTACTTTTAGGAATCTGTCTATATTTCTGAGATGAGGTATTATGTACATTATTTAAATTATTCGGACTATTGTCCTCATCTTTGTCGCCATATTTATTACAACGTTTCGCCCGTTGTACGCTCCGGCCTTCTTTAGGTGGTTGGAATGTCGGACTGAACACTTTATTTCGCTCACTGTCACGTGCCATGTTTAATGGATGTTATTTATCAGTTATCATCTGTTAATTTCCCTCTGCAAGTTCTCAGAATTGAACTCACATTCTTTGGATCCTGTCACTGCATCTAACCAACGCCTTTATCCACTGTGCCATGTGTCCTTGAAGACATTTGTGTATGAATTTCTGGATATTATAAACCTAACGTCTTCAGCAACCATTTTTTACCAGTGCTTATATTGCAATTTTTTCTATTATCATTACGTTTTTATCAGAGCTTATATTGCAACGTTTGTTATTATCGCTTTTCTCTGGCTCTTCTTATTACTGGTTCCCATAGTGCATTCATTTCTATGTTTGGTCGGCTCAGGAGATTTTTGTGGCCTAGCTTATGCTCTGATTCCTTAAGTTTACGAATTTTTCAATGGTGTTCCTTGTCTATGATCTCAATCTGATCCCACAGAGGGCAGTGATCTCCCTTCTCTCTTCATATGTGGTCAGCCACGCCTGATTTTTCAACTCCCCCTCGTTTTATAGATTTCTGGTGTTCTTGAAGCCTTACATTCAGAGGACGGCCTGTCTCCCTTTTATATTTCTTTCCGCAGCTGCACGAGATAGTGTATACAGTCTTTAGTCATGTTCTCCTCTATGGGGGGGGGGGTCTTACTCGGGAGAGATATCTGCGAAGTGTTTTCACGCTTTTGAAGGTTGTCCTGATGTTATATGGACCGCAGATCCTTTGTATTTTCTCTCATAACCCCTTCACATAAGGCAGGCAGACTGTTTTCTGAGTGTTGTTGTCCTCCTCTTGTACCCGCCTATCCCAGTTTTGGGGGATGCTTCCATGTACCCAGGGTAGTTTTTACGTTGTAGGGTACTACTTATACTGACCAATTCTTTATCCAATGTCTCTGGGTCGCCACTTATGGCTTTTACTCGGTGTTGCAAGGAACGGACGATCCGTTTCTTTACGCTGTATGGATGGTGGGAGTTGAAATTGAGGTACTGTCCGGTGAATGTCGGTTTACGGTATACGGGTGTCTTCAACCCATGCTCTGTTCGAGATATTAGAACATCCAGGAATGGGTGTGTGTTGTTACTCTCTTTCTCCATTGTGAACTGTATAGAAGGTCTTATTGAGGTCACATGGTCCAGTAGAATCTGAACATCTTCCTGGTGTGGGCAGAGTATGAAGATGCCATTTACGTACCTTAACCATATTAGTTGGCTTTAGAGATATAGATTCTAATGCCATTTCCTCAAAGTATTCCATGTATATATTCGCCATTGGTGGTGATAATGGTGAGCCCATTACTAAGCCCTCATCCTGTCCATATGTGTGATCCCATTCTGAAGTGTGCTGTTTGTGTACAGAAAGTCAACATCTCCATTGTATTCTATTGGAATACTGGTCCGTTCTTCTAGGGATAAGTCAGAGGCCAATCTGTCTCTGACTACTGAGAGTGCCTCCTTCGTGTGTACCTTGGTGAACAATGTCACCACGTCCAAGTTCACCATCTGGTTGGATAGGATGGGAGCATCTTTGATTATTTCCACGAAGTGGGCGGAGTTTCGGACATATGAAGGAGACTTTCCGATCAATGGGTCACTTATATCTACAAGGAAGCGACTCAGAGGGTGGCACACAGAGCCTTGGCTACTAACAATCGGCCTCGGCGGAATACCGTCTTTGTGAATCTTAGGGAGACCGTATATGTGAGGTAGCTTGGTGTAACGCTGCGATAACTGCCTATACGTCTTAGGTGCAAAATGATAACTGATAACTGACATCCATTAAACATGGCACTTGGAACTAGGACAGTCTACCCCAGTGAGCGAAATAAAGGGTTCAGTTCGACATTCCAAACACCTGAAGAAGGCCGGAGCGTACAACGGCCGAAACGTTGTAATAAATATGGCGACAAAGATGAGGACAATAGTCCGAATTAAGTAAATAATGTACTTTTAGGAATGATTAAAAGTATTGAGTCATTCTTTTCTGTCAACTGTCCTTTAAACATGAAACGGTGCCACAGCCTGTTCGGCTGTCAATCTCTCCGCCTCGACGGAGAGGAACCCGGACGAAACTTTTCCTTTTGGCAAAGCTTCGTCCGGGGAGGTAGACAGGCTCTGAAACCGTTTATACGGGTTCGAAGGGAATATTTTTGGCCAAGACTACGGGCTCGGAGCACCCACAATAAACTCGGCCTTGTGCCACATACGACCCAAGTGCTGGGAGGGCGTCCTTTAAACATTGACAAAATGTGGAAAAGCACAATAATTGATCATGACCTCCGTAAATGTATTGTTGACCGTATGGACTTGGTCATAGGAAAATATCTAGTCTGTTAAATGCGCTATTGAATTCAGTTGATACGATAGTTCGCCACTGGAAGACGTGTCATTCCATTCGTCCCTCCAAAAAGCTCTGGTTGTCCTAGAAAGGTAACGGAACGTGCGGCAAGATGACTGGCAAGAAAAGTTTGCAACGAGCTCAGAGTTACGCTTAAAGAACCTCAGTGTCGACTAGAAGTAAGTGGAGTAAAATGAGTACGGATACAATTAGTCGTTCCCTTCGTTGATATGACTTTTTTTCGAGGACTCCAATAAAAAAAAAAACATTTCTTAAGCGAAAACACTTTCTTTCTAGACTGGATTTTGTAAACGAGCATTCTATTAAATCTACAGCATTCTGGGAAAAGTACTTTGATCAGACGAGACGATCATTGAACTTTTTTACAGAAGTGAAGCTTAATGGATCATATTATAAGGATATTTTGGAGAGCAATTTACGTCAGAGTGCACATTCGCTGGGCTTGAAACCAGGTTGGATCTTTCAACTAAATAGCGACCCTAAGCATACTGCAAAGCTTACAAAATCATGGTTAAGTTCAAATAGAATAGACGTTCTAAAATTGCCAAGTCAATCTCCAGGTCTCAATCCGATTGAAAATTGATGGAGAGAACTGAAACTGAGAATTTAAGGAAGGAACCCGCAAAACCTGCATGAACTAAAGGAATTTTGTCGTGAAGAATGGAAAAATATTAACCAAGATCACGCAAGAAATTCATAGGGAACTACTCTAAACGCCTACATGCCGTAATTCAAAATAACGGTTACGCTACGAAGTATTAATAGATGATTTAATAAATGAATTGTAATTTTTGCGCTATTAAATGTTGATTTTTCTTCGTGAGATATTTATATCGATTATTTAATCTGATTGTTTGACTAAAGGCTTAAACATATGTATTAGTAGGAGTAAAAGTTTAATTCATTTGAGTTAGAAATACCTAAAGAAACATGTAATGTGTTGAAAACTTTTGCGTGGTACTGTAGTCATAATTGATCTAATGAAATAATTTGCATATACATCTATTTTAATGATGGGACACCATTTGATTAATATGGACAGAAGCCATATGATTTGCTGTTAGCATGATATATTAAAAATATGTGCAAGGCGCGGTGACCAATTATAAATTATCCAGAATTTAAATGAATAATTGTCTTGCATGAATGCGCTCTTTAAATTATAGCTTTTTGACTACTTCGATATCATTAAAAATGGCGTCACAATAAATCTTAATTAATTTTGAAGGAAGATATAATTTTACACTGTATAATACAAACCCTAAACATTATTGTGCTTTTCCCTGTTAACCGCGAAGCCCACTTGCTTGACTATTGTCATAATGAATATGAAATATTTTGCAAGCATCAGGCCAGTCTAATGAAGCCCGAAATCAATATTTTTCAATTTCTCTTTCTCTGGCCGCTTGGGAAAACCAGCTTCGATGTGCAGGTGGTGTAATGGATAATGACTCGAATTTGTTAATCGGAGAGTCGAGTTCGAATTCCAGCTGGATTCGTTATATTCACTTACGCACAAATATCCTTGGGAAAGGTAAGAATCCATCTCTTCTACGCCAAGTTTGGGGTTAATTAGTAAGACGCGAATCACGATACCCATTATATATCTAAAAAGCATATACTTAAAATCTAAAAATATTATCTGACTTTAATTATCCTGCCAAGTATTGATAAGCCAGGGAAAAAGAACCAATCGATCAATTTGTTTAATCACACGTCACACGTCATAGTTGAATCTATACTTAAACATCCGCGGCACACTTAAATTATGATGATAAGAAAATAGTCAAGAAAAAGAGGGCACATTTTATGATTTATTTATTAACGCAAGCAGAACAATTTATTATAATTTGCGTTTTTTTTATTTTTTTAAGCATTTCACTCCAGGCAAGGCGGGAGAGCCACTATAACGCAAGGGGTTACTGAGTGTGAAAGTAAGCGTAAAGAGGGGTGTTTGTGGAAAGGATCAAATAAGGGTGGGGATCAAGATCAAGACATCAAGACATGTCGATTAACATTGCATATTTGAAGACTATAGTTATCAGGGAAGCAAGTAAGAGGAAGGGAGTTTCACTGTCTGGAAGTGCGAGAGAAGAAGCGTTTGAAGTAGAAGAGGCGGTTACATTTACCTGTTTCGACAGTAAAATGATGGGACCGAGATGCTAACCTAGTAGCACGCTTAAATTCATGCAGTTGGGGTACCAGTAAAAATAGCTCATCAGAGTAGAGCCCATGAAAATATTTGTAGAAAAGACAGATGTAACCCACATTACATCTCTGAGAAAGTGACGGGAATCGAGATGCCAGGTTAGTACTTATCACATTGCATATCCGTCTTTAAAAAAGATAATGAAAATTCTTTAAAAATTTTTTCTGTTTATTATAATTTAACTTTTAATGCGATATCTGATTTTGACGTGACTTTAGAATCTCTTCTCTGCAATGTTTGCACTTAAATCCTCTTTTAGTGAGTCTAGCCGTGGTTGAGTTTTGTCTTTAATATTGCATAATTTAATTTAATTTATTGCAGAAAAGCTTGCTTTTAATATTATTTAATATATTATGTATACCATTATTCATTATAACAAGGACATGCTCTTATCATCAATTTAAAGTGTTTTTAATTCTAATTTCATTTCCTTTTGGACATCGTTCGAATATACCGTGTTTACCGGCCAATTTTATTTTTGCTTTTTAATATGGTGTATGAGTTGTGCATGTGTTTCTAGAGTTATAGAGATGTTTCATTTTCCGAACACATCTCACTGTGACCGTGTTTGTAATATATATATATATATATATATATATATATATATATATATATATATATATATATATATATATATATATATATATATATTAATAATAAAAAAAGATCAAGCCAACATTCAAAAATATTAACTACGAACACGGCTACAATTTGCTAACCAATAACTAGAAATATACACACAACGCATACACCCAATTAAAAAGCAAAAATAAAATCATCTTTCATAATGGCTAAAAGTATAGCCGAAAGCGCTCGCAATTATAGCACATTTGGACAGTTTATACACACTCTATATGCAGAAAAGAAATCACTTGTCCGAACACAAGAGAAATTAAATAAAATATATATTTGCTCTACTCTCTATTGAGCACACTTTTAAGAATAGTAATTGTTGGTTATTAGAATTTATTCCGTATGCACCAATCCTATACTTGTATATATATATATATATATATATATATATATATATATATATATATATATATATATATATATATATATATATATATATGTGTGTGTGTGTGTGTGTGTGTGTAGAGAGAGAGAGAGAGAGAGATCCAAAGCTAACACAGGAAAATGAAATTTAAGAAAATATATTAGCAAGTCGTGCTCTCTGACAACTAAGAGAAATTCCTTTTTCATTTCCGTAGGAATATTTTTAAAACTAATTAATGACTTCTCATTGTATCTCAATAAGGAATCAGTATTAAGCGGCTTGACCAACAAATATATAAAGTGCTCTCCATGACAGAATAGATTATTCAATTCAGTTAATTATAACCAAAATCTGGTAGTATATATTCGTTGATCACTAAAGTAAACTAAGGATAATGGTAGTAGAAATATTAGTCGTCTCCTTATATGGAAACATTCGGCATTCATTGGGCCATCAGCTAGAGCTGTTAACGCTTGAAATGCATAGTCTTTCTCTTATAAAAATGTGAAGTAGTGTGGAATGTCAACATCTTGATTATTTCAGTATTATCTCGTCAACTTCCACGTGATGTCCATTATAGTTTTTGATCATGTTGAATATTCTCGAGTGATAGAGTCTCTGATATCTGGTACAGTTCTTTGTGATTCTGCAGCGTCACTCAACAATATTCGAAAAAGTATAGTATTATGGTAATTTACCTACATACGCATGGACTCTCTCCCAGCTATAAATAGGAGCAGGTACTGCCTTTTTAGAGAGCGAAGTTTCCAGCATTCAGCTATGACAGTCGGGCCGAACATTCTTGCTGTAACACTCTCGTTTGTACATGTTTGTATTACTGTTTCTGTTAATATGTTTGTTCAACTCAATTCCTCTCTGTGTTTTTATTTCTGACCCTAACAAGGTTACAACATATAGTCTTCGCCATCAACCGTAGTCTTCACTCGCTCAAAGCCATTTTTAAGCATGGAGCTTTGGTACAGATATAACTGAATCTGTTTGGTAACATGTATGAAATCCATATTATGATAATATTTTTTCTTCGAATTCATTCTGCTATCCATTTTAGTTGCTATTGAACTCCTATTGAAGTGATGTGAATTCTTTTATTTGTTAGAATACTTTGTTTGTCGTTCTCTATTCCCAGTCCACGAGTTTCGAAGGAGCGTGACTCTTGCAAGAAGACTTGAAATGTTCAACACACCTCTCGAGAGTCTATCTTTCAGGGACGTCGCTTTAATTCGTGCATTCACCGGATCATTGAAACCTCTACTAATCCCTCTTCTTAGATTATCTACGGCGAAATATTTTAGCCATAGTATAAAGAAAATTCTTTTCTTTTACAAAAAAGTAATAAGATACTTTTTTTTACTTTTAGATGAGAATATTTCCCAAGTCGTTATGAAGTGTGATTTCTTTTGTATTTTATCAAGCCAATGATAGTCTTTAATCTCGCATGTCATATTCAATGTCTACTAGGATGCAACATAAGGTCAGTTATATGTGGGGATCCCGAGCGCGTGCACCCGGGCCAAGTCCCAAAATAGTATCGACGGTTGCATGGCTTCGGTATTACGACCTATACTGAACTCTTTAGTGCAATGAGAGAAGTATTGACGCAGGCAGCTGTGTCCGGGGATCGGGCAGCTCTCAATGTTATTGAGTTGCGCTCTGTTCAAAGACAAAGAGAACTGAGAGATAATAAACGTGATACGATAAATGGAATCTCGTAAATCCAGCTCGCAAGATTCGCGTTTCATATTCGGTATTCAGACGCACGCAGGGAAGGAAATGTGATGTGGCACAAAGATGAGATTAAAGTCACTTTATCTGCAGCACTGTGAAAACTTCTCAAAACCTCCTCAGCATTTCTCGGGAAATATTCAGGAACAGGGCAATAGGATAGGGGTAATTGCCTGAGACATGGGCAAATATTATTGTCATTGGGGCGAACTCCTCTGCCGGCCAGAATATAATACTTGGGTAATGTTATTTCCCTTATTGTCAGGGCTCTTATAGAATTTCTATGCCGTAGCTTTGCTAATTAGGCAGCCATATAATTATCATTACACGTTTTCGTTGAAATTTAAAAAAAATAAACAACTCACGTCCGCAATTTCCCCCATGACACACCGCAATGAATCATATTTCTCACCAACAAAAATATAGGCCCCAATTGATTTATTAGGTTGGCATAGCAAAATAAAAGAAAAAAATGATTACCCCACGAGATTGGGCGGATTTACTGACGGTCTTTCTCAATCAGGAATAACAACGGTTCTCTCGTTGAACAAATTTGCCTTGTGGCTTTTACCATTTACGTGTAAAATTGCAAGACACCAGCAAATCACTCGTGAAGGCGTGATACGGAGAAGAATGCGATATTACATACATCACTGTTCACTCTGGTGAACTAAGATTTCGAATTTTCCTTCGCACTTTAGCATTAATTAAAAGCAGATTTTGACATGAAATAACCTAACAGTATTTGGTTTTTGTTGTAAGATCCACCACCCTTTCTCCACATTGAATCTACCCTTAAGAGTACAACCGGTCTTCGCCCTTACATACACCCTTGTGCAAATTAAGTGAAACAAAATGAATAACTCCGTTATTTTTTTTTTCGTATTCTTCCAATGAAACATGACCCAGTGCACATATTAGTAATTCGTATGTTAATTTTACGAAGTTTTTCCCTGCAGATTGATTCTCGACTAGTACTTTTATTTACTCACTGGTCTTTGTGCAGCGTTACAATTTTCGTAGGCTTCCTTGGAGTAACGTCGATCACAGACAATTGCTGTGGGACAACTAATCGACAGTCGAGACAATAGTGTCTGCGCGTGATAAAAATCTGAAGCAATCACTGTTGACGCAATATTTTCCAAGGCCAAACAAATTTCATCATACACACCGAAAATAGATTCATATTACCTCACACCATCACAAATGACCTAATCTGAGGAAAAAATAGAAATCTATTACACCCTGACACTCCAGTGGATCTAAAACTGGCCGTATGGTGAAAGATAGGAAACTAAAGCGGTTGTTTAAATTAATTTGCACAAGGGTGTATATTACCAATTATGCAAAAGATGTTATAAATGTTAGTGGTTTTCCATCATATTTTCGATTTTCTGGATTCAATTATTCATTTTTCTCGAGGATTACGCCGGAAATATGCTGAAGAATTGATCGGCCAGAGTTATTTCGACTTGAAGATACACTGTGAATCAGTGTAATTTCTCATCTTCACTATGGTAGCTAATTTACGAGCATGCCCTCTCCAATAGTTTATTCTTCAACTATACCAAGGTGGTTATAATTACCTTTCAGGAATATGCCGCGCTCGAGAATTTTGAGAATTCAGTGTTCTCATACTTTTTTTTTTTTAGCAAACTGCGTATATTAAAACCTGCTATTTAACCAACAGCTGGGGCGACAAGAGCTGAATACCTAACTTTTCTAAGGTTATTTTGAATAAAATAAATGTAATAATCTCGAAGAGAAATCGAACTCGAACCTTCCGAGCCTCTAAGCAATTCAAAACCTGCACATCTACCCTGTGCACATCTACCACATCTACCCTGACAGCCAATATAAAAAGAAGAAATTTGGTCATCGTAACCTCATTGTATATACAAGAAAGTGAAGAAGAAAAATTAATTGCTTTATAATAAGAAAAAAATACGCAGTATCATGTTTACTTGCAAGGCAACATCGGGTATTGTGAAGTTTTACTTAAGCTGGTCGTAGATCATTTTAAACTTTAATGACTTGTCAGTTTAAAATTTTGCTTTATTACTCTTGCTTTTGCCTTGCATATATTCCTTGCTTGCTAAATATTATTATCCTGTTAATGTTTTTCGTTCCCTTGTTATTGTTTATTGTCAAGTCTATTTGTTGCGAATTTCAGCCAATCACATTTAACCCTGGTCAATTACTCTTCACTAAATGGGTTGACGGAAGAGAATTCAGGTGTAACGATGCAGAATCTTTTTCTGCTATGTGTCCACAAAATTTCAACTTTTCTCAAAAATTCCTGATTACTTGTATTTTCCATCCCCGGTATTCTCAGCATCCTTCTGTAGAACCATATTTCTCTTATTTCAAGTCTCTTCTTCATCTTTGAGGAGATTGTCCAGAAATCACTATAGGACAGAGGTCACGTAACGCTTCAGTACGCTTTTCGTTGCTCACATGTTCGCTCCATGGTATTCTCAGCATCCTCCTGTAGAACCCCATTTCTGTTACTTCAAGTCTCTTCTTCATCTTTGAGATTGTCCAACATTCGCTACTATAAAAGAGGACAGAGATCACGTAACGTTTCAGTAGGCTTTTCTTTTTTTCACATGTTCGCTCCATGGTATTCTCAGCATCCTCCTGTAGAACCCCATTTCTGTTACTTCAAGTCTCTTCTTCATCTTTGAGATTGTCCAACATTCGCTACTATAAAAGAGGACAGAGATCACGTAACGTTTCAGTAGGCTTTTCTTTTTTTCACATGTTCGCTCCATGGTATTCTCAGCATCCTCCTGTAGAACCCCATTTCTGTTACTTCAAGTCTCTTCTTCATCTTTGAGATTGTCCAACATTCGCTACTATAAAAGAGGACAGAGATCACGTAACGTTTCAGTAGGCTTTTCTTTTTTTCACATGTTCGCTCCATGGTATTCTCAGCATCCTCCTGTAGAACCCCATTTCTGTTACTTCAAGTCTCTTCTTCATCTTTGAGATTGTCCAACATTCGCTACTATAAAAGAGGACAGAGATCACGTAACGTTTCAGTAGGCTTTACTTTTTTTCACATGTTCGCTCCATGGTATTCTCAGCATCCTTCTGTAGAACCATATCACTGTTTTCCCGTCATCTCTGAGGAAATTGTCAAAAATTCATGACCATAAAGGAGTTTTGATATTACATAGTCTATAACTATTTTCTTCCTGAAAAAGTCCGGAGACATATATATATATATATATATATATATATATATATATATATATATATATATATATATATATATATATATATATATATATATATGTATTTGTGTATTTAGGCAGCACTCCTTCTTTCATGCACATTTCATTAAAAACGACTGACAAGGTGCTTTTATTTAGTTTTTTATATAATTTCTCGTGCGATCTAATAATGTTTTTCTTTTCAGATGATAAATTATATAAAAACTGTCCGAATGTTCTTTTTATCCGAGCGCTTTCGGCCATACATTTAGCCATTTTCAAGGATTATATTTTAACTGTTAGAATTAGAAATGGTTTGTTATATGTATGTTTTATAAAATGTTTCATTTTTTGTTTCAAAACACGGTCAAGATATTATGTCCATGTTCAAAGTTAATATTATTAAGTGTTGGTTTGTTTGTTTTTATAAATAAGACTTCCATTATTTTTAGCCTTTTTTGCATGTGGATGATGCTATTATATTAGTGTTGTCGACAAGTATGTTCCGAATAGTGTCCGGTAGGTCTCCATGAATATTTAAATGAGATATAATTGAGCTATTGTCAGAAAGGTGTAGAGTTAGCCTGCGTGTTAAACTATTTGTAGTGTGGCCTATATAATTATTTACGAAAGTTGATTCTTGAGGAATAAAATTCCTTAATGTGCATTTGAATTCGTAAATAATATCAGCTCTATTTAACTTTGTTCTAGGAGGTGAACTGTTATTTTTAACTATAAGTTTAGAGGTTTTAAATTTTTTATAATAAATAATTAATTTTAATTTTTTTGCTATTGTCAACTGGTGTCATGCATTTTTTATAATGTTATTATGTTATTAATAAACACACACACACACACACACACACACACACACACACACACACACACACACATATATATATATATATATATATATATATATATAATATATACATATATATATATATATATATATATATATATATATATATATATATATATATATATATATATATATCGTTTTCGCAATTAAAACTCTTTGATTTTTGTTTTTCTTTTTTCTCCCTGACAAAAAAGCATCCTGCCTTCTTTTAATATATATTTAATGTTTTCTTTCTGTTTTTGTTTACTACACTTTCTAAGATTTCTTACAGGTGGGTCTCTATATCTGCAATGAATATGGTGTCACCTGCGTTGATAAGATTGAGCTCACCGATATTAAATCATTAGGATAGTCGCGTTGGCTGCAAAGGTTACAATCAACAGAATTCAGTCTGTAATTACATTTTTGATTTAGTGGCCACATTAAGTAGCTGAAGACTTGTAATCACGACTGCTTTGTTGACAGGTGAGATGGAAATTGTTAAATTCAATCTTTTGAGTAGAGCCAAGCTAATCATCTAGACTGTAGAAAGCGGTTCAGTAAGTGCTTTTGTTCAGGTTGTCGAATAATCAGATTGGGAATTGTGACATGACTCTGTAGATTCAATAACAATTCCACTGTAATTAAACCGCGCTGAAGTCTTATGACTTTCCAGGCGCAAAAAGACCTGATCATCTCTTTATTTCTGTCTCAAATCATCAGAACAATTAAAACTTAACGGCGTTCTTGCATCTTGTACTTGGCGTTTAGTCAAGTTCAACCGATGTGATATTCTATTGTAGTTCTATTGGTTCAACGCCAAAGAATTCTATGTTTGTGAGGCCATCATTAAACTTTGGAATCTTTCGAACTTTTGTGATACAAGAAGAGACATATCAGAATTAGGCACGCTGAACGACTTATCATTCTTTACTATATTGTAACTTCGGTTTATTCTTCAAGTTTTAACTCCCCGACTCGAGTCAAGCAACGTACGTCTTGGTCAACCACTACGAAAGATGAACAACTGTATCGTGCTAGACAATTTTTAACTCCAGTATCTATCTTACATATCAATAAGTCTAACGTTCTACCATGCTTAGAATATTGCTGCCGCATATAGTCCGGTGATCCTGTAATGTATTTATAGATTCTTGATAAACTTCAAAGAAGAATCAGCAATATTATTGGCCCTGACTTGGCATCTTTGCTTCCGTCATTTTCCCACCGCCGTAATGTAGCTTCCCTCCGCCTTTACTGTACATACTTTCATGGTAATTGTTCGCACGAACTCTTCGCTATGGTACATCGATTTTATAAATTTAAAATTTTTATAAATTTAAACGTGGTAGCAACTAGGTTTTATCAAGTTACAGTTAACTTCGCTATATAAAACCGTAAGTTCTATGCTAACAGTTTCTCTCCTCGCAATTCTCGCTTGGGAAACTCTCTTCTCGCTCCATGCTTTCCAATCGAATTTGATCATCAAAAATTTAAATTCAATGTCAATAGTTATGTAATGTTTTCCTGATTATTCTTCACATGCACTCTCTCATTCTGAATGTTTTCTAATTGTTTCACTTCCACTAACCCCTTGTGTCGTAGTGGCTTCACTGCTAGGAGTAAATTCGATTAAAAATGCATCAATGTAAGAAAAAACAAACTTTGGAAACCGAAAACCACCAAATATTTCTGATATTAAATTGCCAAACGTTAAATTTGTAAAGGTCTTACTAAAGTTACTTATTTATGTTTAACACACAGAAACATACACGCCTATACACACACACACACACACACACACACACACACACACACACACACACACACACACACACACACACACATATACATATATATATATATATATATATATATATATATATATATATTAAACCAATGGTTTCTGTTATAACGGAAACGGCTTCCCATACTTAATACTTCGCATTTTTCACTCTCGCGTGGTCATGTGTGACGTCCCGAGCTATGACGTCATTTTCGCTTCCGCGTCTCGTATATACGACTTTTGTCGCTACTTTGAAACTTTTCATGCAACAAGGGCGGACTATCGTGGTTGTTTCGTCCGTGTGTTGTTTCATATATTGAAATTGTCATCTTTGATAATGGCTTATGTAAGCCGACAGCTTAAAATGGATTTAAACATGTATCAACATGGTGTTTTCCTTTCGTCTTTCAACGATAATGTGATTAAGCATATCAGACAATATGAAATGAACATATTTAAAATAAATAGACGAAACTTGTCTGTATTATTTAATGAATCATGCATTAATGAAAAATTGCTGCCTAAATATACACAACACACATATATATATATATATATATATATATATATATATATATATATATAAAGTATATGTATACATATATATATATATATGAATATATATATATATATATACAGAGAGAGAGAGAGAGTGAGAGAGAAATTAAATAATGTGAATTTTAGCAGCAATAATCCTTTCAAACATGATTGAATAATATCGACAAGTTCTGTCTACCAATTGTTTAAAAGTTTTAATAAAGTGAAACACGTTTGATTAAGATCTGTTTTTGCTACTTGCTTTTATCCTATAATTTTGTTGGATTCCTGTCAATAAATTTTTTTATCTATATTTGATCTTCTACTCATAAGTATGTGTATATTTAGGAAGCCTATCTTCATTCAAGCATATTTCATTAAATTATATATATATATATATATTTGTCACAAAATGCTGATAAAATATATAAGTATGGTTTTCTCATAAATTAACATCTAAATGGAACTTATAATATAACCATTTTATTTGTACAAAATACTTGAGATATACTTTAATGATAATTTTTTCAAAACATCCTGCACCGTCTCACTGTTACACACTTTGGCATCCAGAATGTTTTCTTTCACTTATTTGAATATTATCTGTTACTTCATTACATGTGGCATTCAATCAAAGCATCTGACTGCATCTTATTAACTTTTACACACTTTAGCATCAAGAATGTTTGCCACGCATATTTAAATATTATCTGTTATTTCATTACACGTGACACATATCCAACCAATAAGATATAACCAAACACAACATAACAGAACATTAATCTGCGACTCTTTGGTTTTTTATCATTTCTATCTTGAGCTCTGATGAAGCTTTAATAAAGTGAAACATGTCAGATTAAGATCAGTTTCCTACTTGTTCTTTATACTATCATTTTGTTGGATTCCTATACATACTCAATCTATATATATATATTTATTTTGATAATATTAGTGGTCAATATATATATATATATATATATATATATATATATATATATATATATATATATTTGAATTGGACTAAGACCGACAATTTATTTACAGACATTTATGATATGTTTAAAACGTTCTTTTTATAGATACAAGTATTTAAGCAATATATATATATATATATTTTCTGTAGGAGAACGAAAATTTTCTATGAAAATTTCTCGAACATTCAGGCCGGTAAATGTTATTTAATACTGTTTATTATAAAAACAGAATAATACTATACCTATAGGATAGCTTATAATATCTATCTATACATACATACATGCATACATATATATATATATATATATATATATATATATATATATATATATATATATATATATATATAATTTAAATAAAAACAGACTACTTTAAGGTTCCATATATTAAATTATTTCACCGCAGCCCTTTTAAAGGACGGCGGATCATCAGACTTTATTTCCAATGGTTGAAACGAAAAATGAAAAGAAATTTACACATTTATGACGGGCAGTAATAAGTAAATTAACGAAGAGAGTGAGTGAAGGGGGTAGAGAGACATGATTGAGTTAGATGTAACATTTCTATTCTTTCAAATTTAAATTTTTATTTTTAGAGGAAATCCAGACATTGACACATTAAATCTGTTAACGGAAGTTATATATTGATATGGGAGGGGGATAGGACAAAAAGGCATAAAGAGAAAGAGAGAGAAAAAGAGAGAAAGAAGTTGTGATAAAGTGTCATTAACTTTCTTTGGAATGGACGCTGTTTTTTGCTTTACTTTGAGAGTTCACAAATATTATAATTTTTTTATATAAGTTTGAATGTTTAAACAGTGTAAGGAATTTAATTATATGTTAGTTAAAGTTTTTATTTTAAACTTTATTACAGAAATTTTGGGGATTTAATATGAAATAGTCGATTAGAAATATATTCATAGAATTTACATTAAAACACTAAAAATTTTATTTTCAAATATAAGTTTACTTCTAGTTGTAATTGATTATATATATATATATATATATATAAATCATCAAGCCGCCGATTGCGTCTAGCATGAAACAGCCTGGCGCCTCTGAGTGTTGACTTCAATGTTCACTGTTATAATTACATACACTCTATCTCTGATATTGAGCATTTTATCCCATAAATATAGCACACCTTAAAATTATATTTCTTCATGTATATAGATCTTGCTCTTTGAAGACGATTCAGTCAAGCAGATTGAAAACTGCCAGTTATATATATATAAAGACAGTTTTCCATAAGTATAGTATTATTCTCTCTCAATATATATATATATATATATATACATAATTAAGTAATTCATCGAGTCTAGAAGAAACCTCAACAGAAGGCAGAAAGCACTGGATGGCCGTTTCCTCCTATATTTGGAACTCATCAGCAGTGCCCATCCACTACCAAGAATTGAAACCTGGACAGTTACGTTAACAGGCAAACGTCATACCAACTGTTCCAACGGGCCTCGGTGACGAAAAGGTGGCGAATCAGACTCAATATAGAGCCGATCGATCAAATATTACGTGGTTGTATCTCACCCGAGTTTCTCTTTTATCCATAGGACTGTGCCCCCACGAGCCACGACTACTAACCCCAAGCCGCTCAGTCCAGATCATTAGAAGCCGGTTCAAGAAAGGATACACAAGTGATAGAAATTAGGAGGATTTGAGATAATTATAATTAATATGTCTATATATATATATATATATATATATATATATATATATATATATATATATATATATATATATATATATATGGAGAGAGAGAGAGAGACGGAATGAGACAGACAGACAGATTAGAGAGAAAGAGAATCAGTAAATCCCTGAGGAATACTTTAGTTTTTATGAAACGATAGTGATTTTAGCTAAAGTCCAGAAAATGAAAACAAAACAAAAAAAAAATGAAGATTACGTAAAATGGAATGGACTGTAATTTGAATGAATCCGCATTCGAGGCAGGCAGAACGACAAAATGTAAATCATTGTCTTTCGAAATATTCAGCAGATTCGTTGATGTCTAAGGCCATAACTTGCGCGATTTAATGACTCAATATTGAAACTTAACTCGATCGTCCCATATTTATTACGATTCCTTTTCGTTTTCCTTTCCATCTTCTCTCCCTGTGTTCCCATTATACATCTTTGTTTAGCCTATGTTCTGCATCCTACGATAAATTAAGCACCTCTTCCAAAAATAATGCTGCTGTCATTCTAATTCTAACCAAGGCTCCCCCGTCTGCCAAAATCCAATCTTTATTGCCGTTGCCAAATTATTCATTGATAACCAGAACCGAGACGATGACTATTTCTGGCTTTTAGCCGCAGTCGATTTCTCCTTCATTAAACTTTCAAGAAGCCATGCGTTTATCTCAGTGTGCCAAGCCTTGAAATGTTATTATTTTCTATAATAATACATTGATGTGAAATGTGTATTGGTTCTTTAATCGATCATTATCGATTCAAATTAAAACTTTGATTTAAGAAAAGTTGCTTATGTTTTCCTATGTCATAATCTTAGATTTTACTAACTCGAAATTGAAAAGAAATGTCTGTATTTTAAATGTTACGAAACTAGGTTATTTTATTTAATCTTACACCAGCTGAAACTGGCAATTCAATGGCTGTGGACAGCAGTATTATAATCATGAACGAAAGAAGAAAAGAAAGAAACAATAATCGGTACTCAGACTTATAAGACCATCAAAATACAAATGCGACATATTCGGTGGTGCCGGTCGAACTAAGGTTATCGTGACCACGCCTGCTTTCAAACCGTGCCATTCCCAGAGAAAACCAAGAATGATTTTAGTACAGATAGTAATCGAAAGAGATAATGTTTTTTTTTAATCCCTGTATATTACAAACAAAAAAAAGAGTACTGAATTGTTACGTGATATGCGTCCACCTATACGTTAGTGAATGCTGGACAATCACCTCAAAGATGCAGAAGATGTGGTTCTACAAAAAGAGAAATTTAACGTCCGCGGAAATCCCTTCCCCTTACTTGATTCCCTGATAGTTCTAATCTCCAATTATTCAAATGCAATGTCAATCTACATCTCCAGATGCCTTGATCTATTCCCCGTCATTCTCTTCATCCTTCCCTCTGTCACGCCTCTTTACTCTTGCTCCCACTCTCTGTAATCCCTTGCGCGCTAGTGGCACTCCCGCCTTGCTTGGGGCGAAAAGTTTAAAAAAATATATAATGATATATTCATATATACAAATATATTAAATACAAACACATTTACATAGTTATACAAAGGTGTACATACACATATTTATAATATATATCTATATTATTTTGGGGCAGACTCTTTTACACAAGATGGACTCGTCCAAAGTATACTTATACTGACAGAGAGAATACCTGCGGGTTGAGATACGTTGAGTCAGGGTGAGAGATACGTGAGAGATACAGGGTGTTCTCAGAGAGTTATACGAGAGTCCAGCGAGAGAGATAATTACGGCTTCACTTATAGAGACTTGTAGATATACTTTCTACTAACCCGCCTTCCTCGACTACTAATCTTCACTTCAAGTCTGTATTCTTACGTTTAATACACTTATTTTTCTATCTCAATTATTGGCTTTGTTTATTTATTTGTGCAGGATTCCATTCCCGGAATCCACAACATATATATTAACATGTTCGGTACTGTATTCATACAAAAATATAAATGTATATTCATATACATCTGTTTTTTTTTTAATGTGTATCATCCCATGCAATCCACAAGGGGTTACTGGGCGTTGAAGAATTATGAACAGAAAAAATATTACTAATGAGGAGGAAGAAAAGAGAGTAATCAGGAAGACAGCAGATAGTGATTTATATTGCATTTAAATTCTTACAGATTAAAGTTGGCTGTAATGCATGGAGCCGGAAGATAGATCCACAAACTAGAAGTGCGAGAAAAGAAACTGTTAGAATAGAATTTACGATTACATCTAGCCAGCTGAACTGCAAATTGATCAGATCTTGACACCGCTTTAGTACTCCGCTTAAATTAAAAAAATGTATACGTAGCATAGATAGCGAAGAGGTCATCCGAACAATTACTAAAAAAGTATTTATAGAAAAGACACAGAGAGGCCACCTTACATCTGTGGAAAAGTGACTGAAGCCGTGTTGCCAGATCAGGACCGATAATATTACTGATTTTTCTTAGGATTT